>JAQGCM010000252.1:0-30185 GCA_034699705.1 Hymenaphorura dentifera | reverse complement strand
AGTGCAAATTGGCACTTGAGAAGTATCCCTTGTAACTTTCAGACTTTCTATCTTACATGGATGACCCCTCAAAGGCCTGTGGAAAGGGTGGAGGAATTTCATTGAATGAGTATTGTTTTGGCATAGCTTAGAGTTGAGACGGGGGGCTGTTGGGGGGCAATTCGTCTGGGGATGTTTTATTTACTACACACACACTCCTCCCTCTCCAAACTTTACTACTACACGACGTACTCCCCGACTGACTGGACTTTGCAGAGCAGACGACTTCTTTGCATGCAGTGCAGTGCGGTGCGGTGCAGGCAGAGGCGAATTGAATTGGATTTGTGTATCTATAAATGAAATTGAACTCTCCGGCTCCGTCTCCGTCCACAGATTCGCATATTATTCGCAACACTTGGGAAATCCAATCCATCCGAAATCATAATAGAATTAGAAAAAACGTGTCTGAGTCGTTCGCTCGTTCGTTTCGTTCCCTTGCTGGTTGGTCCGTTCCGTCGTTCCCACTCCACTCCACTCATTCATTCATTCCACAATCAAGTCAAGTCCACTCACCTGTCGGTCTGCCCTCTCACACTCACTACTGCACTGCACTCAAAACTCAATTCACATTTCACACTTACTTGCGTTGCTCCTTGCTGCAAGTCTTGCAACTTAATCAGCGCTTTTTAGCCCAGAGAAATAAATAAAAGAACTGATCTGATCTGTCTGACGATCTCAAGACGTTCGTCGGGTTCGTCATCAGCGCTATTCGTCATCGTCACTCACACTACTCTTGCATAAAGTGCACGTGTGATTTGGTCTTCTTTGGTGTACGCTACGGCTACGCATACGATTAGATCATTTTCGGGGCACTGATACTGATGACTGCGACTGAGGTGACCGGCCAGAATCAGTTTTACGTAGATCATCAGATTTTGGTGTATTGTTGCCATCTGATTGAGGAGTTTATAAAATTAGAAATACAAAAATAGAAGTCAGAGTGTGACTTTTTGATCTGTGAAGTTTTAAAGTTGGTTGTCCAGACAGGTCGCCCGCCCGTGGACGAAGAGTGGAGATGGATAATAGAAGAGTCTCAAACGAAAAACGTCTTCAAGAAGTTCTCAAAAGTAATACGAGTTGTGCGGAATGTGATTCCAAAGGTAAACAAAAACTTGGATCAAAGATGAAAAATGTTTGGAAAAGAAAAGATAAAGAATAAATTGCTTGCAAAATGAAATTCCAGGATTATGCAAAATTTGCCGAAGCCGAAAGATTTGAATATTGAATATTATATGTTTTTGTTATTTTTTTTTTACAGATGTGACACATGCAAGCTATAATATTGGAGTAGTCCTCTGTTCGACATGTGCAGCAATTCACAGTAGTTTAGGAAGTCATGTTTCGAACGTTAAGCATTTAACATTAGATCACTGGGAAGAAAGTCAAGTTGAAAGGTTAAGACAGGTTGGAAATTCGGTTGCCAAAAATACCTTCGAACGAAAGGTTCCTCCTTGGATGGTGAGACCAAAAAAGTAAGCCAACTAATCAAATTTTCATTTCATTCATAAATATAATGTATCGACTCTTAGCTCGTAATTAGTTTCGATGTGGTTGTTTTATTTCTTTGCAGTACCCAGCTTCTACTCCTTCGACACTGGATCTATGCAAAATACGTGGACCTAGATTTTTCATCGCCCACTGGCATTCCTTCCTACTTGACCGGAAGTATGGATGGTTTTCTTATGAAGAAAATGCGCGAGGATGGCCGGTACTTCCCTCGACGATTTATTCTAGAGAATTTCATACTTTCTTATTACGTTGAGAGTAAAACTCCGAAAGCTGCGATCAAGGTGCAGGATTTAACTGTTAGTTTAAGTCCGCCCAAAATTGGCCGGGACGCCACATTGCAACTCGATCATTTTACGAATGGGAGCACAAGACATCTTTACGTTTACCATGAACAAGTAGCAGTAATTTGCCAGTGGTACATTTCTCTGCTCGCTGCAAAACATTCTTCAGGAGAGGTTTGTCCAAACTGATAAAGTCGAATAAAGATTGTAAAGTACAAATGCTTGAATGTTTTTAACAGATCAACGAGCCAATCGAGATGGAAGGTTGGCTATGGAAGGCTGGCCCTTCCCCTAGTTATGCTCATAGGAAACGATGGTTTACACTGGCAGGACGAAAGTTAATGTACCACGTGGATGTTCTAGACGCATACCCTAAGGGGGAAGTTTTCCTAGGTTCCACTACAGAACACTACAGAGTTTCTATGGGGGGATTCGGTGATGACAAAATGGAAAGTGGAAGTAGATGGACATTCACCGTGAACACGCCGAGCAGGTTGCTTAAATTTTCTGAAAATATTTCCCTGTTAATCTTTCGGATGAAGTTTTAACTCTAATCGTGTACTTTTACTTGAATCTGTTCGATTTAGGACATTCATATTGTCGGCTGAAACACGATCAGAACGAGACCGATGGGTTGAAAAAATTGGTGTTGTAATCAGTCGGGAAATGTCTGCCAGAGATGTTCAATGTAAGTCCCTTACACAATTTGCTCTAATACTCTAATCTCAATTTTAATACTAAATCCTTATTTTTGTTTGTACTTTCCAGTATGTGAAAAATTAGTGAAGAAACGAAGTGCTAAGAAAATCTCGATTCTCAAATAGTTTTTACCAAAACCAGTCGACTTGCCGACAGTTTACCGCGAGACTGTGACCACTTTGCATTTACGAGTATAGTACGACTACTACGGCGATATACTAAACATCTGCACTAAATCATCACATTATGTTGTGTTAAAACTGTTAATAAATTGTAAGTTATTTAACAGCACAAGTAGCTTTAATTTAGTGATGCTTCAATTTTATGTACGCTCAATGAGGATTGTGTGTTTAGATATAATTATTGTTGTTGAATGTTTTCAATTAAAACCTAGACAGATATGCAATTGCAAGTGAACTTTTTTAAAGCAATAAAATTTCGAACCAACAACTAACTCATTCAGTATTTTGAATGCTAAATTTTATTTGCCGACTTTTTGATTACTGTGATACAAACCATGATATAAAAATGAGAAAAACATTCTTAACGATAGAATGGTGGACTTTTGAGTAATTATTTTTTGTCGATTACTTTTATTTTATCCAATATTTTGGCTTTGTTTTTTTTTGCACCAAAACTTCTGTCCGATAAATTTTTAAACTTTCTATGCCCATTGCTTGCTTACCCATGGAAGCATATTATTTGCATAGCCGCCAAACATTGAATTGCCCGTCAAGTTGGAATGTTACAAAAAAGTTGGTCGTTCGTAAAGTTTTTATCCTTCCTTTGAATTGAATTGAACTTTGACACGGAAAAGGAAGTTGACCCCGGAAGCAGTAAGAACATATTTTTGAAGAATTATTAGTGTTTCCGTTCAGGTGGATCCAGGATGGGGCGTCGTTCGATTTCAACGACCAAATCGGGGAAGTTTATGAACCCTACGGATCAAGCCAGGAAAGAAGCAAGGAAGAAAGAATTGAAGAAAAACAAGAAACAGAGACTCTTGGTCAGAACAGCAGTCCTTAAAAATAAAGATGCTGGAGCAATTATTCAAGAATTAGATAAATTAGATGAAATCGAATACAATCCAATGGAACCGCCGTCCTTGGCGGACAAAGTTCTTAAGGATAAAAGGAAGAAACTCAAGGAAACGCTGGACCGTGTCATGAAATTATATGTAAGTCCGGTTTGCTTATGAATACTTTGACTACTGTATGTCCAGGGTTTTAAATTGTTAGCATATATTTCATGTTCTTTGTTTAAAATTTTGCAGCAAAAGGAAGAGCCAACATACTGGAGTGAGTTGCGGCAAATCGAGGTGGACTACGAACGTCGTCGTTTTCATCGAATCCAATACTTTGAAGCTGTGAAGCAGGCAGAGACGATAAGTGTGGAAGATATTCCACTTCCACCAACGGCGGAAGGAGCACCGGAGGAAGAATCCCCGACTGGAATTCTTAAGAATGCAACTATCCAGGAACCTCCTCAAATTCAAACGTACAATGGTAAAGAACCTCCAGGTGTGCCGCCAGGATATCCTCCGGAATTAGATTCTAGTGACGAAGAAGAAGAAACTGCAAAGAAGAGCGTCCGTTTTGAACCAATCGATGAAATGGATAAATTCATGAAAGAGGTTGGTTAATAATTGCAAATAAAATCGAGAAACGAAAGCTACATTTAACATCACCAAGAGCATCATCTGATTTCAATATTTTTCCTTGATAGGTTGAAGAGGAATTCAAGTCTCTAAAGGAAGACGAATTGAAACCTCCTGGCACAGAGCAACAACCGCCACCACCACCAATGTCAATTCCTTTGCAAATGCAAATTCCACCCCCTTCAGTTCGTCCATACTTCCCACCGTTGCCTCCCATGATGCAACAAAGGATGCGGTATCCACCACCTCCACCCCAGAACATGGGAATGCCCCCTCCCCGAATCCGATTTAACAATAGATTTAGGCCTCCACCGAGAATAAATGCACCTCCAATCATGTCTGAAGGAAAGATCGTGAGCGAGGCTATGATTCAAGCTAAACCACAAATAAGGTTCGTTCTTCGAAGCGTTTGGTTTCGATATAATATGAATTTACTGACAATGTATATTAATCATTCGATTAATTTATTCCACATTACTTTAGGAGTCTAAGCGCAGATGTGACCAGATTTGTTCCTGTGTCCGTAAAAATGAAGAAAGATGAACCTGCCAAGGAATGGAAAGCGCCAGTCCCGGCAATGCCGATGCCACAGCAGATCAGAAATAAAACACGAAAGGATGACGCTTACTCCGATTTTATGAAGGAAATGGAAGGACTTCTCTAAAAATGTAGTAGTGCTTATAGTGTGTGTCACTTTTTTTTGTAAATAAACCCTTCTCTTTCTACCCAGTTCCAACAAAGTTAGTTGCATTGATTCATCGAATTACGCAGTGATGAGATAACTCCAAACAAGTCTAATTGTGCAGCGCCCTCACAATTTAATTGCTTCGAGGACTATTACTTTTAGTTGAGTTAAATCTTAGCATTTCTTCAATTTCGTATTCTTATGTACGGATGAAAAATCATGAAAAAGCTGGCTGGAAGGATTACGAAACTACCACCAAGTACTTTTAGCAAGGAAACAGAGTTAACCCTTATCTCATAAATCGACCTTTTGGTATTTGCTTAAGACTCTACCGCTGCACCTCGAAATTGATTCTTCTCCAATTCGGATTGTTTTCATGTCCATACAATTTTAGCACGACTAAATTATGTTTGATCGGGTCGGGTCCGCAAATAAGAAACAGTTTTGCAAAGGAAAGGAACACAGGAAGTGCGCACTCTATTTCCGCAAAATAAGATGAATCTAATGTGTCACGATTTTGATCTCACACTTAAAAATTCATAAATATTAATAATTAACCAAAAAGCATTCATTGTCATCACACATTTAATTTCCATTTCTTATCCATCATTGCTGAGTTGACCGTAACATAAAAACTTTCACCAAACCCATGCATTGCTTGGCTCGAGTGCTCACAGGGGGCAAGGGCAAACGTTGCACTGCACTTGCACTGGGCCTGGGCTCTGCTCTAGACAAAAACAAAAATTCAAATCGTCCCAGTCAAGTTCAGTCTCTCATCACCGCCCTTCATTTGAAAGACCTCAAAACGTCACTTAAGTGTCCCCCACTCTTTCGTCTCGACTCAAATCAATTGAAATCCTAAACTCTCTTCAGTTTTTATACCAAACAACTGAAAAGTGTAATTTTTGCCAATTTTTGGGAATTCGGAGCTCAACCCGTGAGTCAAACACTGGAGCAGTCGCCATATCTCCCGTCATTCTTGAGTACTAATTGGTATGCGGAAAACGACAGGTGAAGGAAGTCCTAGTGCTTTTGCTATAACAAGAATCACATTGTGGACGGAGCTGGCTGCTGAGCTGAGGGAAAAAAAGTATAAATGAAATAATATCAAAATAAGACGAAGAAGAATTGACTCGTGGTTCCTTTGATTTTTGACCTTTGTTCTTTGATGTGTCACACATTTTGAGACCAAGACGAACGGGACAAGCTGAGGAACCACAGGGCAAGGCCAGTCAGTCAATAGTGAGTTTGAAATTAAATCTTCATTTTTGCTCAAAATATTTTTACCCAGCCAAGGCAAGGGTGTTGAGTGCAAATGTGAATTCTGCATTGGATTTACACATAGGTATGTAATATTATCCGAACGTTGAACTCGATCAAAATACAAAATATTTTTAATAGTCACGATAAATATTTCAATGTTTGGAATCGGTGGGGGTCGTAGGGTTAGGGAACGGACTGAGATGAGGTTCATGACTTGAAGGGTTTTATTATGGTGATCAAATCTTAGATTGCAACAACGGTAGGAAGGTGAACGTGCGTGTGAGTGAACTCATCAGCCGTCCAGCACCCCACCCAATGACCAGAACCCTTTTATCGTGATTAGTACGATTGTGTGATCAGTGATAAGATTAAGTTTTGTAATCAAAATGAAGGGTTTTGAAGTTTTAGTCAGTCATTTCCAAGCGGTTCTGTCTGGGAAACCTAGGTCCAGCTGGGTATACATATTTTATATCAATGTGGCGTTCGGCCTACATACCCACCATTTCAGGACAATCAGTCGCACATGGTTATTGTTCCATTGTTTGCTGATGACAAGTTTTGTTAGCTCTGCAGACCAGCAAACAGATGTTAACAATGAACAAAAGAAGCAAAACGCTGGTATTGAACTAGAACTTGATTTTCTGGTCTGGACTGACGACCTTGACACTAAAATGTCCTTACACTTTAGAGAACTGTTCTAGTTTGCAGTTGTATCTCATATCTGTTGTTGAAAATAATTCATTTAAGGACCAAGTTTTGGACTATAGTACTGTGGCATCATTTCTCACTTCAAAAAAATTGTTTAGTGCTGCTTTTGATAGCAAGCAGGGCTGATATACTGCTGATGCTGATATTTCAATCATTATGCAGTTACGCATAGACAGATGTAAGCTAGGAATTGTCGGTTTGACAATTGCCAGCTCGGCTCTTTGAAATTGTTTTGAAAAACGTAGAATGTTGTGGAATAGTCTTGGAGGAACATCGTGATACGTCTAACACTTGCCTTCGTTTCGTTGTAGTGTTGCGCGGTTTCTATATCTTGATTGCTACTACACGATTAACCAAATGTTCATTTCAAAGAGTCACACTCAGATAATTCAGATTTCAGAGTAAAGTGTAAGTTAAGTTGATGCTGACGCATATGTTGCAGGTGATGATGTTTGTTGAGTAAGTCAGTAAGTGAAAGTTGATGCTCGTATTCAGTCAGCAAAGCAAACTACGAGGTATATTTAAGATGGTAGGTGGGAGCATTAACGTTTCTTACGAAGTCTTTAAACCTACACGCACAGGCGTTTGCATGCTGAGAAGCATCCGAAATTGAGTACGGAGATACGGCACGGTACGGGGTACGGACTTCCCGAATTATTTCATTCCTCATAAGTTAAACAGCGATAACTAACAAAACAGCGATTCTTAATAATCCAGCAATATAGAAATTTGGTAGAATCGTAGAATACCACTACTGCTGGGGAAATGGCGCACTGAAATTTGTTTCAAAAGATTTATTAGCCAACACGTCAAAATTACAAATAGACGTGCAAAATTGTAAACTAGAAATTTCTTTCAATTGGATCTCTTCTCTAATGTAAAAGGGCACTTAATTATGAGGGCAGGAACTTTGTAATTCAGCTTTGTAATTTTGTATGCAGTATGCAATTATAAATACTTTTGAATTGATTCGGTCCCTACAGATTCATTTGCTGCAATACTCGTGGTTCTAATTGCTGACCTTGACTTGAACCCATAATGGCGACAAAAAAGACTTCTTTTCAAATAACCAGTGTGACCGTTGACTCATCAGCCAGTAATGATGGTGCAGATGACTCCGCAGATGATCTTGACGAGTCACATACGGAAGATAGTTCTGACGTGGCCACAGGTAATTTGAGATATGATATGATAGAATATACGTTATATATTTCGTATTATCCGTATATATTAACTTCCGGGTAATATATACGGTACCGTTGAATTTGTCAGACCTGGTAATTCTGCTGCCCTGCCCCTGCCAACAAATAGTCAAACTCCAAGTCATTCCGTTTCATCTCTTCGAATTGATCTAGTTTCTTTTTGAACAATTGTAGATGCGTCGCGTAACACGAGTGAATCTCGCGGAATAGGAGTTACTGGAGAAGATAATTTTACCCGAAATGACGTTTTCTTTAACCCGGCCCCACCTAGTTCGATAGGTTCTGCCCCCGTTATCCCGACAAGCTCTCAGTACGGTTTAGCAATAGTATCTGGCAACGAAACTGGTCCAGCAATTACGAACAGTGATTCTCCTCCTGGTCCTGGAGCGATTCCTCCAGACCTTATTAGTGGGGAAAAAAATGACCTTGAGAGGGACCATGTCCACAATAGGTAAGCGCATTAAATATTCAAAGCAATAAAGTCTGTTTTGTTTTCCTTGAGTACTTCAGTTCAGGTATACATCTGCATTTGACTTTTTTATTACAGGTTTAAGGTTGTGAAAATTGTAAGTACGGAGCCATTCAAAAAAGGACGTTGGATGTGCATGGACTATTTTGACCATACAACGACATCAAATTCAGGTTCGGCTCCAAACAGTGTTCCTTTGAAAGACTCGACTTCCACAAACCCTCAACCCCAAGCCCAAGGCTCTCCCCCACACCAGCAAGTCACACAGCAACAAATTCCACAAATAGGTACTGATCAACAAGGACTGAATATTCAACAGCAACAACCAACCGAGGCTATTGCTCCGCTAAACGCGTCACCACCACACCAGATAGTAACTCATCAACTGTCCCAACCTGTGGTTGTAGATGGTCAACAGCAGCAAATGCTGCAGCAGCAGTCACAACAACCTATGCAGCAACAACAGCACAGTATGCAATCACTGTCGCAAACAGAATTGCAGGATAATTCTAATGCAGCCACTGCTGCCAATGGACTGAATAATGGAGGCCCATATCACCAGATGAACCATGTGAATGTAAACAATCTCGGCCATAACGTTCATAATGTGAATAACATGAACGAGTACGAATACGTAAGCCATAACCTCGTCCCTGCACAGACGTCCACGAATATTCCAAACATGAATGTTTATCAGAATGTACAGACGCCTCAACAACAACAGTATTACGCCAACTCTTCAATAATGCAGGGTACGTCACTTTATTGGTGGTAGTTCGTGAATTCAGGTTTCAAAAAAAATTGTAGTACTGAAATTGCTGAATGAATGAAAGATAGCTACTAAGCTAACCAACCGGCTAACCGACCCTAACTGAACCTCAACCGATGCAAAAAATTATTACGTAGGATGGATTCGGATTGTGTAAACTCTGATGCTGACCCAATCCCAATTTCTGGTTATTGCCTGATCCAATTCCAAACATTAACCTGAGTTAACCGAGTTTGAAACCTGGTATGTGCAGAGCAGCAAGATCCAGATCTGACCAAAATTCAATCTGACTAAAAACTAAAATAACTAAAATGGCTGGTCCGCTGGTCCTTTCATTTAACATTGCAGTCCATTTATAGACTTGAGAGCATTCTGCTATCTCTAGTCTCTAGGGACAATATAGAAATCTGGAAAGTGAACAGTGTGAAAAGGGCTCACCCGGCCATCCGGAATGGGTTATGCTTAATTGATTTACAATAAATTTTGATGAAGTTTTAGTTGATGTGTGATATTATTTAGGAAACCTGGGACCCACACATTCTGCTCAAACTCAGACAATTGCGCAAAGTCAAGGTGGAAACCCAGCCCAGCAACCCCGACCAATTCAGCAGCAACAAAATCAACCCATAAATATGCCTATACCTCAGCAAATGAATCAATACAGTCATGATACTGCCGTTGGACCAATTTCAAATGCTTCTGATGCTATTCCGCAGTACATTCATCAACCTCAACAATCTCAAATGCAACAGCAACAACCCCCACAACAGCAGCAACAACCAACACAACAACAGCACTTAGCTGCTCAGAGTTTACCACATGGAGCTGTAACTCAGATGACATTAGGGGGGCCAGTTGGTGCTCCTTTGTCCAGTACGAATACGAATTCCGCAATCCCCCAACAACAACAGCAGCCCCATACAAGTTTGGGTCACAATGTCATGCAGTCAGTAAAAGCACAAAATTTCATAGGGCAAACTCAGCAGCCACAGCCACAACAAGCACAAACATTTCAGCAACAGCCTCAACAGCAAATAAATATGCCTCAACAGACCCAGGTCCAGCCTCCGCCGACAAGTATTCCCCAGCAACAGCAAGCACAATCGCAGGGTATGCAGCAACAGAATTTTCAGCCCCAGCCCCAAAATTCCCAAGTGAATTTGATGATGTCTGGAATTCCGAATATGCAACATCACCACAATATGCAACCTTTGACTTCAAACCAAGTGCCCATGCAGATGCAAGTGCCTCAAGGTCAAGGTACGTTCTTGATTCAGTGTTTCCGAATCTTGAATCTTGCTCGTGTCAGTACTACCTACATAGTACATCTCTCATTGCTTTCATTGCTGCCAACCACATATTTTTAATTTCAATTCCTTAAATTTTCTAGGCCAAGGAATATATGGTCAGCAAACGCAAATTCACCATAATTTGCCAATGGCTAATCAATCGCAGATACCTTTACCCACACCTCAGCAGATGATGCCACAACAACAGCAACCCCAGCAAGCTACTCAAATGATGCAATCTCAGCCCCAGCTCATTCAGGCACATCAAATGGTAAATCAGCAGCAGCAGCATCAGCAACAACAACCCTCGCAACAGCAACAAATTCCGCAACAAATGATGCCTCAACAACAGCATGCGATGGCTGCAAGTAGTGGACAACAGTCTGTTCCTCAGATGGTTTCACAACTCCAAGTAGATATATTTTTGAATTTCTATGCTATAAGCGGAAGCCAATCCACCTTAATTGTCCTACCATTGTTTCCTTTGAAATACTATAATGCTATTTTCCTGATCTAGTACGATTCACAAATGAATACAATGGTTTCACAACCCCAATCTCACTCGGGGCAGATGGTACCTCAGCAGGGTGGCTTGATATCGCAAAATCAGCCGATGATATCTCAATCTAACTCGGCCCAACAACAACCAATGATCCAGTCACTTCCTCAAACAACTTATCAGGGTCAAGTCCAAAACGTAAGTAATCAGACTGTTATGGCTAATGCTAGGGCTGGAGAGGTGTGTTTGGTCGTTTTTAAGATTTGAAGTTGTAATAAGAACAATTATGATTTTTCATAATACCAATTTGTCCCAACAGCCAATGATGCAGCAGCAACCGAATTTTCAACAACTGCAAAATACAATGGTCCAACAGCCCATGCTTAGTCAGACCCAACCCGCGCCATTGTCCAACCAAAGCCAAATGGTGCGTCGAGTTTGAGCTATAACGGAATACCAAAATCGCTTGTAAGTCTAATAATGTTTCTTGTGCAGGGCCAGAGTATGCAGCAAGGTCAGCAGCAACAGCAGCTAGGAGTGCATCAGCAAGCTCAAAATGTTCAGCAAGTGCAAGTTGTTCCAGTAACGTCACAACAAAACCAGCCACAGCAAATGAATGTCCATACTCAACAACAGCAACCATCAGGATACTCTCAACAACAGACGCCCCAAGGCAACTTAGTTCCTAACATGATGAATATGCAATCAATGCACAATATAATTCCGTCGGTTGGTTCCTCGAACCAGGTATGTGATGTAAAACTGAATGCGCTTGTACCAAATCCTTACTGCTAACCACACTCGGGTGTCCTCTCCAATTTGAGCTCTTGTCGACTTTTTTGAGTCAATTGGTTCACCCAATTAACCAATTTGAAAACCGTTTTTAGAGAATTCAATTACCCGAGTCACAATTGAATTTATTGTAACCCGGGTACTCAAATTTGATTTTAACGTGTATTAATGTTCAAAGATCGGGGTCTCGTGATGAGAGTGTTACTAGCAGTCAGGGCCCAAACAATGTTTTAAAACGATGGACTTTTTCGTATTTTTAAACCAAATTTGGAATTATTTGAAATTATTTATAGAAATCGATTGTAGGTTTTTTCGAAAAAATTATTCTTAAATGGCATTGGGCTTGAAATTCAACTTAATTCGCGATTACTGGGGGACCACGCCAATTAATTGACTTGGATTTTTTGCAACCCAGATATTTAAATTTTGTAAAAACGCATTTCAAATTATTTATTTGGGTGACCCAGTTGATTCAATAAACTACACGTACACGTGATCTCGTGATCGTGATCACGTACTCGTGCTGTAGAAGACACCGAACTAAAAATTAAGATTGCTAATGTGAAAATGAATTAAATACTTTGATTCAGATGGGAGTTCAATTGGCACAAGGGACGACAATGCAACAAATGGGTACACCTTTGGAGATTATGAACCCTTCGGGTTCTGTTTCTATTCCTTCGGGTCAGAACGATCAATACGAATACGAGTCAAATCAATCGCAACAGCAGCAGCAACAACAACAGCAGCCGGTTGCTCAATTAGTTCAACAAGGTACATCAGCCGAGAGCCATCATAATGTACCTCAGCAGACAACCGCACAATCGATACCCTCTCAGCAGCAAAGTCAACAGAATGGACCAGCTGTAGCCACTGGACAATCCAATACGGCAACCATCCAACCAAGTTCTGGTGTCGTTGGGGACAGTCTCATGAATCAAAGCAGGATTGTTTTAGAAAACGGAACAATTCAATCTGTGGTTGCCAACGATGAAGGGGACACGTAAGCAATGATATTTTAATCGATTTCATAGTAGTAGTAAGTCAGGACAAATATTCAGCGCAGAGCAGAGTTGGCTATAATCCTCTGGCTATCTATTGAAATCAGAAATGCATTTGTAATTCGGGGTGTCGACGTTCAGGCATTCGTCGAGATTACAAATGTTAGACCCAAAAATTACGGGTTCGGTGTCAACCGTGTTGACTCGGCAGGTAAATGAAAAGAGCCATAAAAGAAAAGATTTCGAAGAATTGCAAAAAGAGCGCAATAGCTATTTTAAGCAAATTACGTGGACTTGGCAGAGCATTCTTGGAATTGAGATATCACAGTATGCTTAAATTCCTTAGTGGATTTTTTTCAAGGAACAAAGGCTTCTATTGTCAAAGAGTAATAAAAGGTGACAAGTTGGCACACTATTCGCTTTGATCAGGAAAGTCGCCAAGCAGTCTGCCTTACATTACAAACTGGAGCGGAGAATTTAGAAATCCTTCGTTGAAGTTGAATTTTGAATAGTTTTAAATAAGGTAGTGCGGAAGTGGACTAAATTCATTAAAGTCGTTTTCTGAAATGAGGACGTACTAATGAACCGGACGGCGGATGCGGAGCGGACTAGTCGTTTAGTCTGCCAAAATCTTCAACAATACTCCGTGCTCTATACATTTCATTCTAAATTATAAATGTGCTTGCCAACAAATTTAGGTTTGAGTGACTGCCCTCAAAGTAGGTTTGACGGGCTCGCCTGGATGTTGGTTGATTCGTTTGAAACGAAGTTTAATTATAGTTCGGTGTGTTCCAGTTCCAGTTAATATTTACTCAAAAGCAGAAAGGTGAGAGAGAAGGCTCGGCTTTTGGCCCTAATGCGTGTCAATCTGAATAAATAATACATGGCTGTGAGATGTGACCCCGGGTTGTTGTTCTAGTTTGAAATCGTAGTATCGAGTTCGGGTTTCTTGTCAATGCAAAACTGTACAGCCAACTCACTAACTATAGAATTAGGTCAACCATTCTGTTTGAGATCTCATTCCTCAACTCATCAAGCTGTACTTTGTATTGCGGAAGGCATGGGACGGTAGACGGGTCATACTTTCTGGTCATGCAATGTTGATGCTTTAAAATTTCGGTTGCGTTTTAGCCTAAATGGGAACAGCAGACAGTGCCCACTATTTTATTTGGAACATAGATAAAAGCTTACATAGACATTTTGAGTCGCCGGACTATTTTCCAAACTATATTTGCGTCGACAAAGTGGCAGCTTAAATGAACTTAGATGTAAACAAAAGTATGGCTAATACGAAAAGCGAAAAACGGAGTTCGAAGTTTTTGGCTAAAGGATTTCTCGCTCTCAAATATATTTTCATTTTATGACTACAACTTTCCAGCTGTGATTAAAACAATGTGTTTAAAAACTAATATGATTAATTACGATATTACTTTGCTTTCACAGTAGTATCGTTACATTCAGAACTAACTAAACAAAATTCTAGTTCAAATTTAGTTGCGAATAAGAGCCTTCGACACAAAATGCAATAGATTCCGGTTGAATTTTGGGCGCTGGGCCAATACGAATTAAATGAGTTGAATTTTTGAGATTTCTAGCTGTAGTAAGAGCTAAACATTTGCATTCCAGTTTTGCACAAGAGCATGAATAGTCGAATTCCTGAATCTGAGTACCACATTCCCAATTCTAAATTTTCCCCTTGTTGGAATTGTCTTTCCTCAGTCATTCAACTTCGCATAGATCGTTTGCAAAATCCTTGGGAATTGTACTATTCGTACTTATTGCATTTTTCATTGACTGTATAGGACTGTTTACAGCTCTGAGATCCGGATCTAAACAACAATGCTTTATACATAACTTTTGTCGAAAACTACATAGCCAGTTTCACTTGAGATCTTAGTGAACAACAGTGAGACAATTTCTCCACTCCTCTATAACTCACTCGGGAATTCACAACAAGTGCTAATTATAACGAACTTAGGGCTTCACTCAACGAATTAAGTTCTACTTGACATTACTTGCATGTAATTTTTGCGTTTAGTGCACTGATTTTTACTTGAGCCTTTGCGTTTATCACTTTACGGTTCAAATATTTATTTTCCCAGTCAAGTTTATTGCGCATTAGCAGCTTTTTGGAATTAACGAGCTCAAAGTGCATGGATGTATTCTGTTTTTCCAACAAGTTTATTTTTTAAATGGGTTTAATCAACGAGATTCATTCGCAGTTAACGTGTGAATGAATGCAAAATGTGTTCATTTTGGTGAAACTGACCTTAGAGACCCTGACCCCTCAATTTGCATTGATTCATGTGCGGTTAGCATTAGTAGATATTGAAATTCTCGTTCTTTAAGAAATTGTACAAGTTGCTTGCAAAACACGTTCAATAATAACAATCTCAGTTGCAGGTTTTTTTTAAAAAAGTTGCTGCTCGTGCTTATAAAATTTGGAAATAAGAAAGAAAAACATGAATTTTCACAAAGCGTGCGAGCAAACTGGAGTTACGATTAAATGCATCTGTGCTTTCACTGGGTTGCACGTGAGCAATAATGAATGTGGGATTCTTACGACGGAATGTGACTTTGAACTTGGGCTCTTAAGTCTGATTTGTACGGTTTATTAGCTGAGCTCTTACGTCTGATTTTCACGGGTATAAACTTTCGCTCTGCAGCTTAGTTTAGGTTTTATTGCGTAACTCTGGTTCGAAGGATTTAGAATCTCAAGCCAAAAATTATGACTTTCGTAAGAACGATTTCAAGGTTTACATGCACGTGTAGGCTGCTATTCTATGTGTTGATAGAAAAGACAGAAAGGAAAAGAGTGCAGTTAATGGGTCTCGGAAGCAAAGTAAGTATTGGGTAGAGTTTTCTTGAAGGTAGTTGTTTCGGTTTTAGTTACCGGATTGGTGGTAGAATTTTATAAAGGAAATTGCTGTTCCACACCATTTGTTTTTGCAACTCGTTCAAAGGGTAGCAGGTCAGGTTGGGGTGACATGATAATTTGCCAGATTTATCGAAAAGAAATGATTTTTTTAAAAACAATAATGACCAGTTTGGCTAAAAACTTTGACGGGCTGTAATTATGGCGGTCCGTCACATGTTAGTGTCAAACAATAGTAGTCTAATTTTTTTGACTACCAGGTAGTATTATTTCACAATTTGAAACGCTTTTCCCAAAGTGCGCATTTGTTATAATGAATGAACTGGTTCAGGCTACAAGACACAGTAGTTGCAACTTTGGTATTAAAATATCTCGTTCAGGGCACCGGCACGGCTCGGTCGGTTTGGTTCAAGGATTTCCTTGAAGCTTTTTCATTAGCTATTTTTTGTGAAATTTGTATTATATTGGCAAAAACATTAGCCTACGACATTTCGAATGCTGAAACCGCTAAAAACAGCTTTGGTGCTCTGAGTTTGATATTGACGAGATGATTCAATTTTATTCATGCATCCGTGTTCTTCAAGAGCTAAAATTTGGAAACTAAGAACTAAGAAGCACTAGATCCGCAGGTAAATTTATTGTCAGAAAGGTTTGGGTAGCACGATTTGCCCGGTTTGGGGTGCATTCTTTAACAATTGACCTTTTGCGTCGCTCGTTTTTGTTCATTTTTAGCGATGATACATCAAAAACAAATTCAAATTCAATTCGTATAAATTGAAAGACTGAGATACCTAGGATTTACGTCATAGTCCGAGTACTATTCGTGCTGTCATTGCATTGAATTGATTTGATTTCTTGACCAACGTAACATTTCTTTTTTATGTATCAAAAATAGAAAGCAGGTAATTCTATTGTCTTTGTCAGTCTCACGTGACTCGTGTATTTCATTTTTAATCGAAATCAATGCTTGACAAACACGTATTCCTTGAAGCTTGTCTTGGAGAAGACATCTATCACATGTTAGTGAATGTTAGCTACGCAGAGGTTAAAAATAAAGATTTTATTACATTACCATTAGCAAGTATGGTGACTGGGACCAACTGCAGTAGAACTAAATTATTTATTGCCACACTAAAAGAGTGATAGCGGTTTGGTTAGGCATCTGCGAATACAATTATTTCAGAAAAGTTGCGTGCAAATTAAGATCTAAATCAAATTCATGACTATTCTTAAGTAGATTTTTGTGGGCCATCTGTACTCAATACCATTTCGCAGAGTGAAATGACACCCTTTTGTATATTTCCTTTCTAAATTTGGCTTAACTTATAACTTATTAAATTAGCCGCTATTCCAGCCCGCATCTCTGGCCTTTTTGGA
Organism: Hymenaphorura dentifera; assembly: GCA_034699705.1. Classification (NCBI taxonomy): domain Eukaryota; kingdom Metazoa; phylum Arthropoda; class Collembola; order Poduromorpha; family Onychiuridae; genus Hymenaphorura; species Hymenaphorura dentifera. The sequence goes on along the minus strand of JAQGCM010000252.1, from coordinate 13,071 downwards.
ATGAAATATTTTATAGGTAGTCATTCCAGTGTTTATCCAATTCATTTGATCAAGCTGGATGGACTTACGACTTTGGACTGGCAATATTTAAACATTTACTTCGAAATTGATCAAGGGTGGTTTCTTGTTCCAGTATTCCGAAGACAGTAATTGTATGTGATTATTTCCTGCATCAAATTCATTTGTTGTAATGAAGTGGAGTGTCAGTAATAGTTTTGGCAATTTATTATTGATCATTGACAATGAGATACATTGGAATGAACCAGCTGAACTAGTTTCAACTACTTTTCCTACTTAAGATTAGATGCTTGCAAATTAATGCTGCGTTGGTAACTTGTGTGTCCAGTTCCCATGTTTCATGCAAGCATGCAATAAGTTGTTTAAATGAAACTGCGAGACTGCTTGGAGTCTCTTTGTAGTCAGTTTAGTCAGCAATTGATAAGATATTTTGCAGCACGATTTTATGACTCCCTTGCACACAAGGTTCCATTCTTCGATGCTTCTGTGATGCTATTTACTGACTGCAGCTATGTTGGAATCCTACTCGCATCTGCTGAAGACCTAAAATTCTTATTCTACGGATGGTTTATAGTCGAAGTGAAGTAGATGAGTTGCCTAAAATAATTGCACGATTTTTATGTACAACTAGTAAATCGTCCTAAAAGACAAATAAAGTTTTAACGGTTATAGATTGCTTAACCGAATGAATTGAAATTGCAAATCAATACGAAATAAACTTTTTCGCTGGGAAGATGAAGGAGGACGAGTGCAGATTTTTTTCCTACTTAAAATTTTGTTTCGAGTGGTACTTACACTCACGAAGTTAATGGTAATTTTGAAAGAATGTTGCGCAATGCAAATTCACTGGCTTATAAGCTGGTTGACGTAAAAGAGTCTCGACGAGGTGCCAAATGTGCCGTTCTCAGCATGGCTGTAGTCGTTCTTTCGTTGCAATTTTTTTGTTCGAACTTTGGAATGATGAGAACATTTCTAAATATAAAACTTGGGAATAACAAATTATTTATTGATTAGTGACCAAGAAATCAAAACTAGAGTAGGGTGTACGTGTAGATTGGCAGAAGACGTCAAGATTTTGAAATTGTATTTTGTGTGCGGAATCAGGGACAGGCACAGGTGTTCATGATTGTTGCTATGACCTACCTTCGCACGCACCTTGAATTGTGGAGCCAAGCTGTCTGCTGCGTTTTTGCATGCCAAATTAATATTCACACCCAACGAATTTTTCTTGGCAATATCAAATAATTGTTCTCATATTTTGTTGTAGACAGGTAGTTATTAAGATATTAAATTGACGACTTGACAAGGAAAGCCAGGAAAACTTCAATAAGTTGCAGATTTTTAAATGGAGGACTTTTTGGCATTTCGGCCAGATGTTCTGCTGCCAATTGCCAATGATGTCATTCGCGTTTTTGTTGGCTCCACACTGTCTGTACACATGCAATTACATTTCTTTGTTTTAACTGGATTGAGAGTGATGTGAAGTCTCGCACTCAATTTCAGAGAGTACTGAAATTTATTTACGGCTGAAGTGAGAATTTGTTCGAATTTGCCAAAGAATTCGTACGAGATTTACAGATGCTGGCATGAGACCAATGCATGTTGAGCACTAAACTGCAATGACGACATCAACTTTCTGCATTTTTTTTTGTATGTTTGATGTGGTTAGGAGAATTTAATTCAATTCAAAGTAGCATGCTCTGGATAACTTTTTGAGGACAAAAGGTTAAATAAAATGATCTGGATAATTCTAGACTTTGAAGTTATTTCTCTAGGATGAAATTTTTACATCTATTTTTAAAAATCCGTCCCCAGTTCAGAGGAGTAAGTAAACAAATTGATTCATGTCATTTCTCACATGTACTTAAAATTAAGATTCGCCAAAAAATCCAAAACTTCGTTTCGTTGAGCTGTTTGCTAAAAGTCGAAAGAAAAAGAACTTCACAAGGAGTGATTGATAAAGCTTTATTTACATTTGTTTAACTGTGCTAACTTTGGAAAATGAAAAATTTATGCACGCAACCGCAACTGTAATATGCAAATCACAAAATGATGTGATTGAGAGACTTTCAATTTCACTCGCCTCATAATAATTATGGGTTTGTTATCATTGCAGGCTAGGTAATTATTAAAATTATAATGCTTTGATCAATTAAATGCAAAGTAAACTGGATGTGCGTCGTTTCATTTCTTTTAAAATGAATGGATTTGAACATTTTGATTCCTCTGGGCAGAGAGAAGCAGTCCTTGCCGATATTCTGACTTATTGCATAACGTGAGAGAATCGAAATCTAAAGGGTTGAAATGGTCAGAGAAGGTCGACATCCTTCATGTCATGTGAGGTTAGTTGTGAATTTTACTTTCCAGGTAGCAAGCCTGTGAAATTCACAGGTGTTTAAAGGAAGTGGGACACTCATGTAAAATTTGCGTGTTTGGTATGATTAGAATATTTCCATGAAACGATTAAAGGGCTTGGGTACAGGTGCAATGCAGTCTGGGGTTTCATTTCAATACAATTTCATGGAAACTCCACAACCCTCTTGCGATATAGCCAGGTACTTTTCATTTTTGCTCTCGCAAATTGCAAATTTCTAGGATACGTCCAAGGATTAAATTGTTGAGGGAGACTGTACTTAAATGTTGGTAAGGCAGGTAAGTGTAACGGAACTGGTTATGACCACTCTTATTAGCTTTAATCGTTCGTAGTCGCAGTCACCACTCCTTACATTGTGACCATTTCTGCTCCCAGCTATTCCATTGAAAATTCGATTAAAGCGAACTGTACGTTTTACCCACTATCCACCAAGTGATTCCATTTCGTTGGTGTGGTTTGCAATTTGAATTCAGCTCGTCAATTGAGTAGGCTGCTGTAATGATAGGTTAGGGATCATTGTTGACCCCGTTCATTCTTCATATTCCTTTGCAATTATTTTACAGCACACTGCAGGAATACGAACATACTGGGTGCTGAGGAAAACTGTTGCCCAATTTTATAAGTGTTGAATAAATATTAGAAAACAAGACTTTGTTCACGTCATATCATGCTCATGCCTTACATTAGTTTCATTTGTCTGATGAGAAGCGAGTCCCTTTGGTTGAATAAGTTTGTAGAAGTCGTACCACAAAACTTAGTATTTTGCAAAAAAAAAATCTCATTTTCTTATTTGCGCATCTAATGAAAACTAGTAGGAAGAGCAAACGCCTCTAATTGAATAGCAAATAAAGATTTACATTGCTCGCAGTATGAGTATAAGCTCTTGGAAACAAAGATTGTTCACAATTTTTGGTTGTAAAGACTAGCATTGTCAAATAGTCATTTTTAATCGGCATGGCATGAAATTATATCGTAATTGTTTGAGTAGCTTATTCAAACATGGCATTTGGAGTTCAGGGCCTTTCTCAAGAAATCATTCATTCCTGTCAGGCAAGAGCGGAGGCCAGGCCGGCCAAGTCGAAATGAAGTCAAAAGTATGCAAATATTTGTTTTATGGGCTCGGTGACATGCTATAAATTGAGCTCTTACTTTCCATTTCATTAGCAGGTTCAAATAGGATATATGAATCGATAGTATTTTTTTATAGTTTGGTTTATTTGCATTTGTTAGTCATTCATTTTCATTTTTGCAGCTCTTGTCTTGAATTTTATAAAATGGTAACTTATATTAACTTCAGGATTGAATTGAAAGAATATTACACAACATCAAGGTGGGTTAGTGGCTATTAATTGAAAGGTTAGAAATCGAAATTATGCTTTCCAAATTACTCAATGATTACCTAATGAAGGTCGGACACCCCATTCTGAAACCTCACCAGTCATGTCGAAATGACAGGATAGGGTACGGAAGTAGAGGGAAATAAATGTGGTCAATTTGTTTATTTTTTCTCAGTAATATTGTCAATTTAATGTTACATAATTTTATTTTAACTCAGACTGGTCAATTGAGGTGAAATTGAATTTTTATTGCACCATTGCACTGGATGAGCTTAGTAAACTTGTGAATCAGTGTGAATCAACAAAATATCTGCACGTGAACAGCTGGTGATTCTGTGGTTTATGCTCCTAACATGCGCCTCTAATTTTGCTGGTGTTGCATTATTTTTCCTGCTCAAAACATAATTTTTGAAGTGTTTCATTTGTGTTCTATCTGTCAATTTGAAAAACATATTTTCAAATATTGGGTTTGACTTTGTGTGGTCGTCTCGTCACGCTCGTACTAGTAGAGTTTGCGCGAATAATAGCTTGCTTCCATACCAAATTTAGCTAACGACAATAATTTAAGACTATACTATATGCGCTAAGTGTGCTAATAGTTTCTTACTTTTTTGATTCTAAAACTGTATTTTTCCACGATCAGAAACTGTGGGTTCATAATACAAGGAATAAAATTGCGGTTAGAGAACTACCACGGACAGATTGAAGAAATCCGAAGAGAAAGTTAGAGAAAACTTTTTAAATATAGTTCCGAAGACTTGCAATTATTTTCTGAAAGTTTTTCTTGGAGTTTTATTTACTTTCATCACCTTGAAGTTCATGGCTAGCCAAACTGGTAATAACTCGGGGTGTGTTCGTGGTTGCACGACTAGTAGGCGCGTGGCAATTGCATTAATTTTTACCCTGGAAAACTGTAAGAATTTTAATACTGGTCTTAAAATACGAAAAGTGAGGGAAATATACTTTCGGATTCTGCTCTACCTTCGTCGTAAAAATAAGAGTAAAGGCGAAATAGATTTGCGAGAATCTTAGAAAATGTTGTAAATGTCTGGGAGTCCTTGCTTTCAAGATCTTCGCTGTTTATATACAAGCCGTCATCTTCTCGCATCTGCTTTCATCTTGAATAATTAATGTAAACATGTTTCTTTAAATATCTGGCCGTGAATTTGATCACTTTTGGTGTTTGGCGTCAATGTTCCAGTCCAGGGCAAAGCTGTTGGCCTTGTAAATTGTGACTCTAAGGTATTCTAAAGTCCTTGTAGAAGCAGAGCTGCAAGGCCCTTTCTTTGTCATTTAGCTCAATTCGCTGTAGGGACAGTTTAATTTATTAGGGCACAAGTCTGGAACCTCGACTCGATATTGTATTTGGTTTAATTAATATGTATTGAGTTCTTGGGAACAAAGCATCAACAATGAATTATTGATCAAATAATCATTGGAAGAATCCGCTAGCAGTTTTGTTTCGAAAAAATCTACATTGATAATCCAGCCCTCATATAAGAGAGCTTTATCAAAAAATAGTACCCTTTCAAAGATCGACGTATGTGTGTATTTTGGAGTGGGAATGAGATATGAATCATAAAGCTGCTGGTAATCCAGACATGAGTAAATAATGCAACTATTTTGACTCCATTGCAATTTGAAGCTGCTAATCAATGCAAATGTAGCCTTATGCTGTCTTTGCAAATGTTATTGTTGTGGATTTAGCGTCTAGTGATAACAACAGATTAGCTACATTACTGCGAATAAAAAGTGTGTTGGTGCAATCAACGTAGATCGTTTGAGCACAAAAAATCAAACTTGCCCTTTCCCAAGGTTAAGAAAAGGTGTTTTGGGGATTAGGACTTCTAAAGTATTTGCTTCCAGAGCCTGCTCTGTGCTTGTGCTCTGCATGAAGATGAGAAAAGAGCAATCCGAACTGACTGCTTAGTAACAACTTTGACTTGGGTTCTGAAGGACTTTTCGGTCCAACTCTTCCCCACACATCCGCAGATAGGATATTGCAGAGCAAAATAGAACTGCTCATTTTCAGAGGGGGCTTTTGCGAAAAATTCTCAAAGCGCCAGGCAATAGGCCAGGGCGTTTTAGTTTTTTTTGCGATTATGTGGTATTCATGAAAGTTCTATTTTAATTACTGGAGGGGTGAAATTAAAAAGTTTCTTCAGAATATGAATACGGAGAGGGGTATTGAATGTTTGATACAAACGCCACCAGCAAAAAAAGTGAGAGGCAAAGCGAACATTTGTAATGCACTGTGCACCCTTTTTTGCACGAGAGTTTGCAATCGTGTGCCGGCTCCTGTGTACTTGGTACTACATTATATCCATAAGGCTTGTAGTATTTGATAGGTTGGTTGGCTTTGGCACAAGTTTCTTCATACTACATTGAAACAGAGTTGCTTTTGCTATATAGGAAAGAGGTGCATTTGCAAAAGCCCAATTCCTGTCCTGAGAACAGTTTTACTCATCAGTTTGCTTACAAGTTGATTTGATTGTGGCCTATGTTCTTGCAAGCGAGTCCAGTACGACCAGACACCTTCGTTTGATAACATTGAGCAGAGTTTGTGCACACAAAGTCTTCACCTTTGTTGTGTTGAATCAAAACTACTACACGTGCGCTAAGTGCTAGTGTAGAATAGAATATTTTGCAGAATTTACGGTGAAAAAGAACATTCAAATTTATTCATCGTCCCACAGCCTGATTTTATTTGATGGATTAATCCGGTCATTTACATGTGTACTTTGAACTTGACGCAAGCGACTGAATTGCAAATTTGATGGGGTGCTTAAGCTAAGAGTTTTTCAATTTTGATTGTTTGACGAGAAGATTTTTTGGGCAAGATTTGTGCGCGTTGTGCCTTTGAAAGAAATAGCAAAATGATTGTCGACTTATTTGTTGTATTTCCCTGGTTTTTACTCCTCCTCTATCTTCTCTTTGTTTTGATCAATGTTTAAAAATGGGAGCGAAAGGTAAGAAGGAGGGTTTATTTATTACACTTGAAATTTATTTCAATCGAAGTGTTTGGGGGTAAAGGCTACATACTTTAGAAACAAGAGGTTTGCAATGCTATGGAAAGTTAAAATCTTCTGGATTTAGTTTCACACGGTTCATTCACGCGTGTTCTCATCGTTTTATTGCAACAATGAAGAGAAACTTGTCTAAATTATGATCGATGCTTGTACATTCACATATGTTTTACTACATTCTAAATAGTATCCGTACGAAGTTAAGTATGTCAGATGAAGTCTGTGTGGGGCACACACACTTTTGGCATGACTCGCTTTGCGCTTATGTATGTTTGTACCCATGTACCGTTAGATTCCAGAGTTATTGATGAGCTCAGTCGATCGACTTTAGATTAGCGACAACATTTTATGTTCTCAAATGTCAGCTTTGAGATTGGGATAATAGGAATCGGTACTTCCTCGCGTCGCGTACGCGACTTGAGCAGTTCAGACCAGTAATTAACTCGAACCACAAGGATAACAGGAGGATGACACAATGACTCAATCACTGCATTTAACTCTTTCCTAATTCTCTTGCTCTTCCATGACGTGACAGGACAGGATGTTGGTTGTTTTTAAACTTCTTGAAGGTGTTTCCATAATCTCTGCTGAAAGCCAAAACAAATGAAATCTTTTGTTCATAAGGTTCATATCACAAGCCCATGAGATTTCCGGGACTTTACTTTGTCCGTGGCTTCGCTTGACTTAGTGGCCTACATCCTTTCAAATTAAACACGGAGAAAGTTTTTTTTTTGCAGAGAACAACAGTTCGGAATTGGAGTTAGAGTTGGATTAATGAAAGTAAAAGTTGAGCTTTGCACTGGATTTAATAGCTTCACTTTGTTACAATCCTTTGTTAGCCTTTCCTGGACCACGGTTTGCATTTATTGCTTGTCTCAAATGAAAGCAAAGTTTTGGGTCAACAAGCAACTATTGCGCAGATCTGGTCATTTGGTTTATATTTTCATTTTAATTGAAATTATGCATTAATGTCGTGTCACTAAACGTTCACCACATGCTTGTTTATACAATGTGCATGACTGCGGAACAAGAACCTAGGAAGGTTACTTAATTATTCGTCGAAGTTGTTTTAACAATACAAAGAAAGAACGAGCGAATGAGTAGAGTAGGATGAGATGCCGAGCCGCCGAGGTAGCAGCAACAATAATTATTAAAATTATTAAAAAATTATTTCAAGTGAAACTATGGTTCTAGCATGTGAGTAGGTTGACACGATACGGTTATGTTTTAAAAGTGAGATGGAAGGTCACTTTGGTTTAATTGTGCAATATTGAGATGGCTAGAAAAGAAGTGTGACGTCCAATGACAATTAACTTTAATAACTCTCATGAGGGGTGAGTCGAGTGAGGTACGGTTGGTTCAGTTTTCTGACTATTTGAGCTACTTCAGTGCTGGTGGCGATTCCCAGGTTCTGGTGTCGGGTCAAAGGGAAATTTCATTTGAGGATTTTCTATTGTCGAGCCTCGAGTGTGGTGAACTAGGACTTCGTGTTGTGCAGAATTTCTAGAGAGTGACATTTGGAATTATTATTCCTTTTATTGAGCATTTAAGCAGGACGGAGGTAATTTATTTATTGATCCGAATTCACTCCTTTGAATTGGATTGAAAGTGACGAATTCCCAGGGCACAGCAGTCGTTGGTTTGATGACCTCTTCTCCTCTGTGGCTCATTGGAATCGAATGCATGTTGTGAGTGAACCATTTTGCAAACAGATAGCTTGATTGAAGTGAGACGTACGAGAATTGTTTTGCATTGCTTTGAAGTAACCTTTGGAATGGATGGAATAGACTGAGAGTGCAGTTACTTGAAAATAATGTAGTCTTTGTACTCCAACATACTGGTTTGGCAGGTTTGGTTTACTAGCCAATTTTACAATTTGCAGTCTGTAGCGCGTGAGCGAATAGATTAAGTAGATCGATCGATCGGTGGGACGATCGGCGACGGATACCCGGCCACTCATAAGCCGGGTGAAATGTTAGAATATGGAAATACAATGCACGACTTTCCTTATGACAGGGAAAGATTAAAGAAGGAAAGTTTCACAATTTCTTTTCGCATGAAAGGTAGAATATTTTGTAATTTATCATCCGCTACGCCAGGCCCATTCTACGCAGCACGCAAGAAAGCAGACAGCCAATGACACTAGTGAAATAGAATTTGTTCGACCTAATGCGTGTACCGTGTACTACACACAATGTAGGGAATTGCATTTGGCATTTTGACCTTGAATCCAGACGGGGGCAATGGCAATTCCAAGCACTCGGCTCGGCGCTACCTTCTACTTGTGCCACTCGTTGAATTGCTGACTTGCGGTTGTCATTTCGCATTATTTCGTCAAACGCCTCACTCAAACACAGGCTATAGAACAGAACTGAGAAGGCTTCAATTAAACTGCTTGCTAACGATTGCAGAGGAATAATCATTAGAGTTAATGTATAGTGCTGGAGCTGGAACTCCACAATTAATCATGCAAGCCTTGCAAGTGTACTCAGCAGACAATAATATTTTAGATGGATTGCTAGTGCTGTAAAGTAGCTGGCAATTGACGTGAAGAAGGAATTTAATTGTTGAGGAATTCCTCTGGGAGCTGTATTATCCGAGGGCGGGTATCTGACAGGATCTGCTCGCAAAGGAAAGGATAGAAAGGAGAAATGTATTTGGAGATAGCTGGCTAGCTGAATCGTTGAATGTCATCGCAATACTAAAATCCGCACTGCGGTATTGAGTTGGCAAGAAAGTTATGCTAGACTGTTTAGACTAGACCAGCCTGAGCAAACCAGAAGGAAAAAATGGCAACTGCTATCCAGTTTAAGATGTTTTCATTCCTTTGGGTACAGAATATAGGTGACTGGCACTGCCTGTGCTTTACTTGCGAAATCCATGTACTGATTCCCATTTACAGTGATATTTAATTGGCCAGGATTTAATTAATTTCGAAAGCCGTAATTAAGCTTACATACAACGCTAAAACACTTAAACATCCTATCTGCAATTAAACCAAATTCGCGATGCGAAAGCAATTCTGGAGACCAGAGGAAAGCAGTTTGATCAAAGCTGACTCGGGAGAATACTGTTTTAATTAATGCGAGGAAAAGGTAGTGCGCCATTAAATTGGAACGGAGAATGAGAACTCGTATCGATCAAAAAGAGCCATCTACTTTTTATCACTTCATCGCGTTCTAGTGTAGAGTGCAGGGTGCACGGAGATCATTAAATATGAAAGCCAATCATGCCATAACTCCAACTCCATAACGTTCCAGTTCTAAGTTTCACGTGAAAGTGAGTCAAATAAAATTACAAAAAAATATGGGCTCATAAATTTTGAATTTATGGGGGATATCCGCATAAATTTTGTTGGGATATTCATTTTTTGTGTAAAGGTTTGAAAAATTAAGGTATCAGCAAAGGATCGATGCATCTTTTTAGGCTAGAATTGAATTGCCTTTAGCCCGCATTCGAGGCATCCTGGAATTAAATATGAAGGAATAGGAAATTGATCAAAATTGGGTATGGTGGGGCAAAGTATCCTTTTTCTTCTATTTGCACGACTTTCGCGATTTGAGGATTCGGGTAGTGCAGAGGGGCATGGGGTAAAGTATTTAGGTGGATCGAATCTTGACAGGTGAAATTTATCCTGGAATTTGCTTCAGGCTTTCACTTCACTCATATGAAACGGTTGCGATGAGATCTGGAGAAAGTCGGGATTTTTGAGGAGTATGGAACTGGATGGAGGAGTGCTTTGCTGTGGTTTAGGGTCTGCAAAAAGGGTTAGTAGGCTTCCGGTCGAGAACTCGCACGGCACTGCTACTAACCTACTTAGCTCGGAAACTCCGGGCCTTTCGGATGCCACGAAGGTGGGGACTTGGTCTTGGTTCCCTCGCGTCCTAGGAACTCCTGGACAAAATGTTTAAAATGGTGGCGGTGCTTGTGGTTGGAAATAAGTGATTTTCTGCTTGGAATTGCATAAGCTAGTGCAAAGGAGTAACTAACTAATTTGTGGAACGGTCGAAGGAAGGAACTAGTTGATGTTAGGCAAGAGTTGAAATTTGGACGGATGAAATGGAATAGTTGACATGGAGGAGTGCGTGTCTTGAGTGTCGAAGAGGTTTCGGCGGGGATTTGGGGAAGCGCACATTTGGCTGCTGGTAGAGGAAGGAAAAACGAAGTTCCCCTTTCTTTCCTTTTCCCTTCTTTCCCATTGACTTTGGCTCTTCTGGCAATTCTGGTTTCGTTGTTTGGCACTTCTGGTGAACTAACTCTTTGAGAATTCGTGACCAGGAGCTCATTTTGCTTAGCAACACTCGCGAACACTGATCAAGTTCTCCCAAGCTCCCATCCTCGCCTTAAGTTTTTGTTGTGCAACAGCAAACCTTAATTGTTTTTACACATTTTATTCCGTAGTGAATTGAATGGTCAGGTGACATCGTTCTAGAAAATTTTGCAAACCTCTTGTTCCTACGGTTCTAAACGCCAAAAACCCAAGTACCTTCTGCAAAAGAGAATTACGTAATTTATGACACACAAATTCTTTGTACCTGTCCAGGTCTAATCTGCGCGTCCCTAAGGAATTCTGGCTCCCGACATTTTCGTACCTGTAGCTGAAGTCGAAATAATTCTGAAATCTTGCTCTCGGAGCAATTTAGTTATTCTCAAAAAGAAAGAGATAAACTTTAGTCAAGTGTATTTGTGATGGACTTGTGCGTGGAGGAGTCTGAATTCTGGTGCTGAAGCGAAAGTGGAAGGTTTGAGAGTCAATCAAAAGTGAAAGTGACAGATGATGAGAAGAATTCAATCAAAAAACTAACTTTATTAGTAAACTTATCGCAGGGTTGAATTAGAGATACCTTGAGACTATACTGTGTTTATCATCAAATTAACGCTATCTTGAGTGGAGAATGACGGCACCTCAAATTCGTTTCCACTTAATTACTTATTTGAGGGAGACGGGATAACCACTAAAAAGAACTTAGTAGCAAAAATATATATTAGTTTTTTTTGAAATTGAGTACAATATTGCAATTTCTGGTACAAATCCTGAGCAAAGAGCTCTGTACAAATACAACAATGTCAACTTTAACTGCCGACGCTCACAGTGTGGTCCATCATCATTCAGGCGTTGTTGGGGCCCTGAATACTTGGAGATCTGTTTCGCCAAGCCCTGATATTACAGACCAAAATACCCTCATCCGATACGTCTACTGCTTTATTAAAAATTTTATTGGGTGAGTAAAAGCATAATTAATTTGAGGACGCTTGAACGTTAAGTTCAAGTGAATTTATAATTCCGTTACTTTGCGTTGCTGGCTGGTCCTGGAAATTAGATTCAGAATAATCGAGACATGGAGACAGAGTTGCTCGCATGATTTTGAACAACAAAGTCCAGGGTTGCAGGCAATTAAGGAATGATTCACTGTCAGTTCGGTGTTAGATTTTCTGACGTCAGCTTAACATCAACAAAAGATGACTTGCGTGATTGGCGTAGTTATAATTTGTATTATTTGCGTATAAATCTAACAGCACCTGTCAATCATTTGGGGGAAGTCAGCGCATATCCTTACTTGAGTTTGTATTTCACACGTTTTGCTTGTTTAAACCTGGGCAGATATCCTGGTATTTTTCCAGATATTTCTGGTAAGTTTTTAGGTCGGATTCAGATTGAGTCACTTAAGCAGTCATTGTTGTTCATTCATATGATGAAATTGGGTTCTATTGTAGAAGTTAGCTCCACTTAAAGTCAAGGAACTTCTGACGTCAGAGTAGAGTTAGGCACAACTTAGAATTAATTTAAATGAAAATGTTTTAGGATCATGTGTGGGCTTAATTATTTACGAAGTACTAGATGAGTAATTTGACGTGGAGTTCAGGCGAAATGATGTAAACTGGCGGGGATGTTGCCAACTCTGCTGCGCTAATCTAAATACTTATGTTTTAGCGGATGATAAACTACATTTCGGTTAAAATTGCAAGTGATGATTAATTGATTTTCGTTTTACCTTTGCAGTGCGTCTGGAACAAATACAGTGGCGATTGACAATAAAATTGAGCAAGCCATGGTAAGTTCATTTTAGACACTAGTACACTAGTTTCCTTAGAATAAGTTCAGACATAATTTTGGAGACATTATCAGTTCTTGCTTGACCCCTTAAATTTTATCTAAGTTCGCAAATTTGACGTAGATTTGTTTTTTTTTTGACTTGATTAAAAATATTTGCTCTCAGGGTTCGAAGTTCAGTCTTCCCTTAAGGGGCAGCGATCGATGATAAAATCAAATTGCAAAAATTACTAAGCAACAGTGCAAATTGTAAAACAAACATCA
>JAQGCM010000251.1:0-30215 GCA_034699705.1 Hymenaphorura dentifera | reverse complement strand
TTGCTTTTTTGCTCATTCAACTCAACTCAACTCACTATTTGTCTTGGGCCTGATTGTACTCTGTACTGTACTGGGGTATGTCGTGGTCCCAATTTTTTTTCTGTTTAGATTTGACCATTTTTTCATGCTGTTGTGTGTGATGTATGCTGCAGTCAAAGGAAATTTAGCATTCTGCTCAGTTACAAATTAGTTAGTTGAACAACTTTTCCGCCCAAGAATAATATTCAACGACTTGTATTATTTGCATTTGGCGTTTTGCATTACTTATGCGATGCGAAGCGAAGCTACGCCAACTGAGCATTTTTTTTCTCGGGAAAACTTGCTCTGCTGGTTAAAATGATTGTGAAGTTGTGATTGGCAATTTTGATTGAATTTGGACGGACGGACTGGATTGTTGAGAAACGTCTTTAATGCGTACACACGTACGTTATGCATACACGTACTGTTGTAACAGGACTTGTGGTGGTGGAAATGCTTCAATGATTTGCTTTGCTTTACTTGTCTCCATCTCCAACTCCAACTCCAGCAAGGCGGATGAGAGATCTTCTTGCTTGCAACTTGCAGTTGCAAAACTTGCTAGTAAGAAAGGAAGTAGGACAACGGATCTTCGAACTCTGGCTGGCTGGCTCTGCCGGCCTGCGCTTCTTAACTCTTTTTTTCTTCATTGTTTACTCCTCGTGAATGGTTAATGAGATGAAAGAGATGAAGATGAAGACGAATCTCAAGATTCACAGATTCTTATGTCTTTTGTAAAAAAAAAAAGAAGACAAGAAATCTGTAGGGAATTCAATTGAAAACAGCAGCAGCGGCAGCGATGGATTTGTTCAGATTCTGAAATGCGAGTTGCGAATTCATTCTAGCCCAATGATTTAAGAATTGAGGTAAACGTAGCAACAATGGCGCTGCTGAATTTTTGGGATTTTCCAAGAAAACAATATTGACAGTTTAACAATGTCAGCCTGGGCTGCCTGGGTCTGAGCAGAGTGGAGTTGCTGTGCGCTCAGGGGTGAAAGGATAGGAAAAGTTTATTGTTGTGATTGTTGTGAATTGTAAGCAATGCAATGTAATCCAATGACCTGTTGAATTCTCACGCGCCGCATGGCACCACATGGCATCGCATTTCTTATTTTTCTTACATTACATGGTCTTGGTCTATAGTGAGTCGTTGTAATGCAATTAAGGGTAACTATTTTATAATGATCCTCAACTCAAACTCCAACCTTTGACTCAATTTGTTTCTTGTTAGAAAGTGTGATTCTTTTGCAACGCAATATGCGCTGTACATGCAACGTGCAATCTGTGGGGCTTTCTTGAAGCGCACATCGTACACGTTAGTTTCCCTTTAAAACTTTTGCTGTATTGCTTTTGCTGCTACATTTCTAGCACGATTAGCTCCAGGGATTCTCGGCAACGGCAACTTTGCCAAACAGTGAAGTAATTTTTTTCTCTTTAACTTTAACTTCGTGATGAGAGTGTAAGCGCCTGACTGACTTACTTCTAGTCCAATTTCGATAAATGTTAATCAGAGAAGTGCGGAGCCGATGCCGACGCTGGCGCTGGCTGGGGGTGGGGTAAGGGTTAGTTGACCGCAGCTTTTCTTAATGACTCCATGCGGTGAGTCGTGCCATAAATGTTTTGTTTAGAGTGAAAGGAAGGACTCGAATTGAGCTGCTCGTCCAAATAGTATCAAATCTAATTGTGGGATTTTGTAATTAATTACAATTCGGAGTTTCGACGAGGTTTGAGAATACTTGGTTGTTTCATTTGCTAGGCCAGGATCATATTGCAGATTGCTAGCCCTGAACTGAATATTTTTCCATCCGGGTAGGAAGGAAACCAGTTTTATGTTTGCACTCTCTCTCTCTGTCTCACTCTTAAATTCATATTAACGCCAAAAGTGCGTAGGGACTAGGCAGGGACGATTAGCTGAATCACCGGAAAAGGAAGTACGGATCTTGTCCTTAAAAAAATCTATCAACTCCGTTATCTCTCCAACTCCAAATGCTACAATGTTTGCTCAGCAACATTCCATTTCAATTGCCACAAGAATGCCAGACTAGACTAGAATCTACTATTGTATTGCATTGTTGCAACAGTTTGGACGTTTGGAACGAACGTGCTATCTCGAAGGTATTTCAGCTTTTAGAGGTGGTGGGAATTAGGAATGAGAATGGGAAAAAATTGTCCGTCCACAGTCCACAGTTTTGGGGGAAATTATACAAGTCCTGTTCCTGCAAATGCAAATGCAGCAATGAAGGAAATCCAACCCGTTAGGGTAGGGATATTGGCTATGATATGCAATTTTCTAATACGTGCATATGTATTTGTATCCACTTTCCTTTTAATTGGCAGGAAAAGTATGTGTATAAAAATGTGGCTCGAATATTAATGCTGCATAACATAATGCATAAATATGAGGGCAGGGCCAGACGGACTTGAGTAAGGAAAGTCCCGTTTTTTATATTTGCCGGA
This sequence comes from Hymenaphorura dentifera, assembly GCA_034699705.1. Lineage (NCBI taxonomy): Eukaryota > Metazoa > Arthropoda > Collembola > Poduromorpha > Onychiuridae > Hymenaphorura > Hymenaphorura dentifera. The sequence goes on along the minus strand of JAQGCM010000251.1, from coordinate 27,743 downwards.
CGGAGTGCATTGTTCTCACCGTCACCATCCTCACTTAAGGTTTGGAGAATTTTTGGGAACCACTTTTGGCTTGCTTGTGGATGTGAACCTGAGCCTGAGACACTGCTGATTGCGGCGCCGGTAGACTTCTGTGAGTTGATAATTTATGACCAAGTCATAAATCAACTTTTTTTTAGAAAAGAGGAAGTTAGAGAATCAAATTAAATTAAAATAAATCTGCATTGGTAACTGGCAAGGGATTTTGCAAATACAAGGAGCAAGGATTCAGTTATTCCCATTGTTGTACCGTTGGATGTTGGATTGGCTCAGGTTCAAGATTTGCAATCCTGGGATGGGGATGTGTCGTCAGGTGCTTTTTGCCTTGCAAAATCTTGCCCAATATTGGATCCGGGACTTAGACATTAATTATAATGAAGAAAAAAACAACGCGAGTCCATTGTCTTGAAACTGATCAATTTTATGATCGATTTGAGCTGAGGTTTGACCGATTTTGATCGGTTCACTTTTTTTGTTTGATTTGTGAGTGAACTGAATCAATCAATTTTGATATTTAAGTGTAGATCAAACCAACAGGTTTTGATTTTGATCCGGCATGAGCATGAGGTCGATGTCGATGCTTTGGTTCTTAACCTTGTTTTAATTTGGATTTGTAATTAATATTTCTGACCAAACAAAACTACTCTCGACGTTACAATTGCATTAATTATGAAAATCGAGTTTGAGCCAACTCGGACAATTTATGATGGAATGGAAAGGGTCATCTCATCATCACAAGTCTCAAGTCTCGTATAGGTTGAAGTTGATTGATTAAAAATTTGGAGTCTCTTGCGGAAACGGAAGTGCACCCAGTTAGTCACATCAGTCAGTTTAGGATATAAAAGTGTTCCCACAACAGGTACATACATGCAGGCGGTGATCAAAATTCTCTTTTAATTAAATTTAAAAAATCCGAGCATTACTAGGACAGATGATTTTCCATAGCACAAAGCATAAATTAAAAATAGCCATGAGTTTGCAAATTTCTCTGTACTACACGTGAGAAAGTTTGACGCGTGACATGACTTTGACGGTGATGAAAAATCGGGCTTCCACAAAAGAAATTAAAGTTGGAGGTCATCTAATCACAGCCACCTGATTTAGTCCAAACAAAAAGTGAGAAAAAACGCCAAACTCCACCTTAGCGCGAGGAAGCGAGGATTGCATGTTATCTCCTCGGCCGCATGGATTAATTTCGTGAGTTTGGACTGGGATTTGGATTGGAAGTTTATGTAGAAAAATTTCCATTTTCGCATTGCCTTTGCCTGCCTTTGCAATGGCAATTCCATCGCCAACAGCTCCGACCGACGATTGACGATTGTGAAATCCCTTTTGGGCTGGCTGGCTGCACACGTGAAATTTTGTAACCTTCTAATCTACCTGTGGCTGGGCTATACTTGTGCTAACTACCATGTATTGCAATAATTCGATGAAAATGGCTTGGCTTGGCTTGTCTGCAAAAATGGATAAGCCATTGTTAAAAAGTCGAGTCGAACGTCGAGGATGAGATAGCATTGCAATTGCAAACGATTTGACGATTTGAGGGAAATAAATAAAACCTTTCCGCGTATTTTGGTGACCACATTTGTTGTAATTTCGACATAAATGAGAAGAAATAGCAGTTAGAAACAGAACCATTAAAGTGAGGTTGCGATCAGTCAGGTGGGGAACTGCAATTGTCATTTGCAATTCCAATGAAACTGTAAAATTTTATGGATTCAGAGTCAGTGTTTAAATTTGAAAGAATTGCAATTTGCAATCGAATTTGTACGCCTGATTTCACAAGGATTTTATTATAGTCCATTTCCAAAGAAGTTTTTGGCTTGGCTTGGCTGAATTGAATTTTCGTGCAATTCAACCACCAAATTGCTCTAAGTCAGATTTGTTGTTGTTTTTAAAACTTTAAGAATTATATAGGCTTTTAATTTTGCCGTAAAAATATGATTGGCAAATAAACACCAAAATATTGCAGAGCATGCAAGGGTTGGAATATATTGTCAGCCTTAGCTTTCCGCGTGCTTGGTGTTTTTATTTGTTTGTTTTGCATTTGGAGAGCCTTGAAAAATAGCCTAGTTCATGGAAGTCCTTCTTTTAATGGGCGAATCGATAAAATTGCACCACACAACACAGCACAACCCAACACACATTTGGACTTGGATTTGCACTCTGCGTTGCATTTCATTGGGCTGGGTCCTCGCGTGTTATTTTCAATAACATCCACTAAAGTATTCATAAATATTGCGAATCGCGATTCACGATTACCTTAACCTTGTCAATTGCCATTGCACTTTTATGAACTACTCGTGCACTGCTCATGTGGTACTCGTACTTGTGCTGCTGCTCAACTAACTGCCTGTTGTGCATTTAATATCACATTAATTGGACAGGTAGAAAAAACAACGCAAAAAATTAGAATGCTTAATGCTGATAGGTTGAGCTGAGAGTGAGTGAGACTGACCTCGACAATGAAATTGAAGGGAAGAGAATTTTGCTGGAAAAAAAATTAAATTGCACGTGCACGTGCAGAAGATGAGCTGCTGCTACTGCAAGTACATGGTCCTGATGTTTTGTGAGAAATTAAATTGAGAAATCTTTATCAGTTTAATTCAGAGGGAGGGAGAGGTGTGCTTGTCAAAGAATCTTTGCTTACTGCCCTGCACTGCACTGCTGGTGCTTCATTTTCGTTTGCAAAAATTTTGGCGACTCGCTTTTGTCGCTATTCGCGAATGTGGAAAAACTTGATGGAATGCGAATGCACTTGGAAATGGATTGCAGTGAATTGAATGTGGGAATTTTAGTGCATGCAGGCAGGGAAGACAAGGCTGGATTTTGGCCATGGAACATGTGTGAAGGTTGTTGGAATGTTGTTGCAGCATGGGCATTACGTAAGGAGGCTCGACTTGACTCGACCTCAGATCACAGATCAGCCCATTTCTGCATGGAATTCTGCTGCAGTGCAATTTTTGTTTCTTCATTAATTTTGTGAAAATGGGATTGAATTTCCAAGTCAATTTGGAAGAATTCGGACTGAAAATTTTGTTGACGTCGGACGTCGACTTGAGGAAATCTTCTGCTGCAAATTGCATTGGATTGGATTTTTTTTGCAAACTGCTTGCTTGTAAACTTTGCCCTGCCTTTTAGCTGTTTTGTTGTTTTGGTTTTGGGTCTGTTTGCCCTTGATTTTTGTATTTTCATTTACTATGACCTACACAAGCTCAGAAGGCAACTCGACTCCTACAAGCTACGACGTATCGTATCATTAGAAAGATTAGTCGATTAAATGTGTTGTTATTATCTCTGCTGTGTGATAGATAGGACCTTCAAGCCAAGCGCCCACTTTGCAATTGCAATTTCCATTGCACATACAATTTTTGCGTATCTCCGTCCCTGCTGCTACTGCTGCTGTTTTCAGTTGCCAAAAATGAAATCGTAATTTGCGAATTTAAGCATCTATTGTAAGTGTCAGATTGAGCATGCACGCATTTGTCAATTCTTGGAGTACGTATTGTGCTGATTCTGATTGTTGTCGTATTGATTGTATCGTTGTAATTGGATATGTGACTCTGACGGTAGCAATGTTAGGGTTGGGGCCATGGCCGAGCAGGCCGAGCTCGCTAAATTTCATTAATTGCCAATAAAATTTCTTGGGAAAGGTTTGTCATTGATTTTTCTTCTTCCTTCCTTGGCTATGAACTGCTGGACGTTGGCCGGATTTCGATTAATAGCTTTTGGTTTGTGTATCTAATCTTGTACTTGCCAAGCCAAGGCCAGTGGAACTTTCTTTACCCTAAAGTCAATGTTTCATAATATTTATGACGAATTTAAATAATCTTTTCTGAACCTGAAATGCATGCATGCATGGAGGACTGAACTGACTCAGGGCATGAAGGTTGATCTAAAAATACTTTTAAGCCGCTGCAGTGGCTCTGAAGAAATAGAGATAGACGAGCAACAATTGTGCAACTGCTCAAAAGTGGCAATTTCACAAGACCTCGGCACCTTCGGCGTGAGATTTTGTTTATAAATGTGGGGAAAGAAACGGTGGGATAGATTGGATTAGAATTGCAAATTTTATGTGGATTCAGAATTCTGTGAACTTTTATCAGATCAGGCAAATCAAGTGTTTGCTTTACATTTCAAGTGTCACTTTTACTCGCACTTGGAAACACGTCAGGTTAAAAATTCTACCTGTATTACCTGTTAATCGCAATCACATGCACAATGTGCTCACTGCTCAATATAGAGTATTGAGGCTTGACTTGACTCAAATCAAATTGAAAACAGCTCTGCTGCAATGATGTGTTAAAATTACACCTTTTTGACAGCAAAGGTTAGAGGGGTCGCATCTAAAACGCTCAATATCTTTTAGAGTCTTGAGTTGGTTTTCTTGCGAATTCCGGCGATTCCGAATCGTTGCGAATTTACGTGAATTCTGTAGTAAATCGACGACGACGTTTTGTGAAATTGGTGACGACTGCTAAAAATTCGTCAAGCTTTCGTAGCTTTTCTGATGAATTTCCTCGATTACAAATTTCAATTTACATGTTGACGTCGTCGAGATCTTTGTCTTTGATGTGATGGATTTGGTATTTAATCTATCAAATCGTAGATTAATCTTGGTCAGATTCGTTCAGATTTCGTGCAACTTTTAGAACGTAATCTTACTAGTTTAGTTTGGAACTGTGAATAATTTATTTTTACTGCCTGGCATGATATTGCACTGCACAGATTAAGAGTTGAGAGGAAGGAATTAAATTTCTCTTCCGTGCAGTGCAGTGCCATGCCTTGGATTCTTTGCATTTTGCATCTGCATCTGTTGATCTGCACGGTGAAAGATGAGAACGACTTGGCTTGACTTGGCTGGTACGACCGGCATGGCGACCATGTAGTTTTTGAACAGTGTTGTGTGACAAATCCAAAAAGACTTGAAAGAAGATCCACGCTTTCTAACTCTGGCTTGGCTTTAATCAACCAGTCTTGCTCTCATTCCTCGTATTATTGGTTTTGGTTTTGGCATTTGGCTCGGCTCAGCTCAGGATTAGGCAGGCAGGGCAGGATTTATCAGAGTTTTCTTTTTTTTCTACAAAGGAAGGATAGAATTGGCACTAGAGGTACTTCTTGAGGTACTCTTTCTGCTGAGATTAATTGTGAGTAGATACAACAACAGGTATGATCGAGAAAGTTGAGATTACGAAATTTCAAAGCAATGCACGGAAACAGTCGCAGTCATTTTGTTTCATTTGAATCATTTCGGGTATAAATCACGAGAACAACGCAAGTTAAGTTGTACGTGTTTATGAGTTTTTTGAGCTGATTTTGCTTTTATGCTTAAAAAAATCACGCAATGTTGGTACACCGGTGAAAGTGAGATTTGACCCGCAAACAGTCGTGCTTACGTGCTGATTATCTTACGAATTTAATCCAAATGCCTGCAAGGAATTCAGGATTGCAGGCAAAAATGTAGTGGCCAAAGCTTAAGTAATTTTCTAGAAACTTTCACGCACTAACACGCTTCTTTCCGAATTTTTAAATAAAATCTCCGTTGTTCGAGCTGTTCCCACGCATCCGTTAGAGTACACGTGCAGAGGAGATCTCCATAATTAATTAGAGCATAAACTAAATATCAGTGCTTAGCTCTGAGCTCAACCATGAGTTTTTTGAAATCTCAAGTTGCTCTCAGTTGCGCATTTTCTTTCCTTTACAATTTAATTCCATTGTAATTACAATGGAAGGCAATGGAGTGAAATTCGAATAAAAAAGAGTCTACTGTTGAGTCTATTGAAAAGTTGTGAGCATGACATGACAATATTTTCGACTTCTGTACTGCCTGCAGTGCTGTTTGTTTACACTTAAAACTTTTACACATTTTATTGCCTCTGAGTTTGCTTTTGCATTGCTTTGAGATTCGTCTTAGAAATTTTTCTTTACCTAATTGCCATTAAAGGATGGATGTGGGATTTGCTAGCTGGCAAAGATTCTTCTTCTTTTAGTTTTTTTTGCACGCTGCTGTTGCAAGCAATTGCATTGCCATTTGGGATGCAATGCAATGAGGAGGATGGATCTGCAGAGTAGTTCTGTTCCATGGGAAACTCTTCTGAGACCTGAGACGTTTGAGAAGCAAAATGAAAAAAAAACTGCATTAAGCATTAGAATTCTACACGGAGAGTTGTACGTACAAGTGAAATAACAGGACTTGGATTTAGGTCATTGCTTTTCCTTGGCACTTTGCATTTTTCCCTTCCTTCCATTACATTACACATACACAAGGCACAACGCAGATCACACATGCCTTTATTTGACTATGGGAGCCCACAATGTCTTACAACATTGTACGTAATGTAAGGTACATATTTGCATGGCCAAATGTTTGCCATTAAGAATGTTCGTTGTGTAGAAAAAAAATCTTATGTTGCCGGAACTAATTTTCAAGTCAAGTCTGTTGGGATTTGGGACGGGATGACAAGACGAGGAGTCAAAGTCAAGTCTTAAGTCATGTCGTGAGTTGGGAGTTGGGAATTTAGCTCGTTGGCCTGTTTTTTCTCTCATTTATGTGCTGCAATGTGTAGCAAAATCCTGAATAAATAGTTGACTTGATGAGGTTGAAAAATAACAAGAAAAATTAGGTGAAAAAAATTTATAGGCTGCCTAAGTTCATTCAGTTGAATTAGGTTTGCATTTTGTAAGTCACAAATGCATAAAAAAAACTGATCCAGTGGAGCCTCGTGATCTCGGGCTTGACAATTGTTCTAAAATTTAGAAGCCGTCCTTGTCCTTAACTTAAAAAAATTGGTTTGTGATCACCTATAATTATTTTTGCTTTTGAATAAAGTCCATGTCCAGTGTAGTGCAGTCCAAGTCCAACAACTGCATTGCAAAATTGGTCAAAGTAGACCTTGCCAAACTTCATGCAATAAAACTTTGCAGAGAGCCACCACGGTTTGACAATTGGCAAAAAGCAATGAGTTCAGCCTTCATTGGCCTTGAGTTATTTGCTTGCAAATCTTGCAATGCAAACTGTCCACAGCAATCACAATTGCCGAAACTGACTGAACTGGCATTAGTCAATTTTTAGTGAAGGTTACATTTACACAGATATGTTTGCTAAAAATGGCTAAGGATTGCATTGGTTTTGACAATTGATTGCGGATAAAGCCCTTTGATTTAGCAAAGAAAACCGCACTGCACCGCAATCGAGTCATCGCTGCAAAATAATTACAGAGCACAGCTGAGCTGCAAAATAAAGTCGAGTCTCGAGTGGATAAATTTCACTTTGCCTTCTGGATCAGGAAAACAGTCATAAAGTCTTTTGATCGAATCGGTAAATATTATTTCCTGAGAATTCGACTGGCATTGATAATTTTGCCAGCTGGCTGAATCGCTGAATAGTCATGGGAAAATGATTCATACTTGTCAATATTACTGCGATTGGAGAGGTCAGCAATAAGCGGGGTCCTTCCGTTGCATGAGCTGAAGCTGAACCAAGCAAGCCAAGCTATTTCATTGTTGAAAAGTTTCTTTGTAAACTTTGTAAACAAAACACACCTAAAAAAATCGAGTTCCTTCACTTTTTCACATGTTTATTGTTGATACTTTTGTCTTGATAGTTGATAGCAAAGCTATCCATCATTATGTTGTGCAAGTTACACGGAGATACCGTTAGCCTCACTCAAGAACTGATAGTCATCTCATGAAATCAAAACTCTTTGAGATGGAATAATGGGGAATGGTAAAATGGCATGACTTTGAATTAAAATTACAGTGCAATTTTTTGAAACATTGTTGTACTCCATGTCCATGTACACACATTATTGTTGAAGTTTTGAGTGAAAAGTTTGTCTGTGTCGTTCGTGTATCTGTATCTGCGCTGCACACAACATGGTTCCGGTTGGCGTCCTTTTCTTTTTAAAATTCGCACGGTGCATGAATAGCTTGCTAGTCCTTGTTGCAAAATCTATGTAAGTGGGTACTAATGACAGGGCAATGGCAGGAAAAATAGTAGTGCCAATTTCTTTTAATCGTAATTCGTTCGTTTTTTGCGACCCATCAAAGCTTGGGCCCGCAAATTCGCAAGTTCGCATGCTGGTCTTTAAATTAAAGAATTTGCTTGAAGCGCTCTGCCGATTCCTGCGCAAAAATTAGAAATGAAAATGTGGCGCTGTGCTGGCCGGCTGGCCTTGCAGTTGCTCATTCTTGGACTTCCCAATAAATTTGCCCAAACAGATTAGGAAAGATTTACAATTTACAGGATGATTGATCTGAGCTCTGAGTGAGTTGTGAGATGTCGTCGTTGAAATGGAAAAATGGAATGGAATTCATTGTTGTGATAATCTTCGTAATATTTATTGTTGAGAAGATGTGTTAGGTGGCTGGCTGGCTGGCCATGTTACATACATAAGAGTAGAAGTGAGTGGTCATGAAGTAGTAGAAGGTAACCGTTACCGTTATAATTCCTTTCTTTATTACCGTGGTCGTCGTGAACTAACTCTGTTTAGCCTTCAGGCGATTTTGGCAAGGATTGGCAGATTGGCACTGCACTGCACTGACTTGCAAGAAAACTGTACTTGTGCAGGCATGCATACATGGTGGTTAGGATTGGACGCGAAGATGGGACGACTCGAGGGAAGTTTCAAAAAAAATTCCATTGGCAGACAAGTGTTGTTAAAGTTGTAATGTTGTGTTTGTATGCAGCTTTAGCTACGGGGGTTGGAATGTGTGCTGATGTTGTTAGTTTAAAGTTAAGCTTAAGTTTGAGCTTAAAATTTGTGGCTATACTTTAAGTGAGATGAGCTGATTGACCTGAAATGGGCAGAGAGAAATGCTGATGCGGTTTTGGTTGGCAAATGTTTGCTGTTGTTGTTTTTGTCGTGATGAAGTTGTTCCAATCAGAATCATTGCTCGTAGATCAAAAACGGATGGCCTATAATTTTAAAAGTCCTGGCAGCAATGGCAGTGCTGTAGAAATTAGGGAAAAAATCCAAGACTTACAAATTTTTCTTAGGAAATGATTGCTAATTATAGTTCTAAAAAATCTGGATTAATTTTTATGAAATTTTTGCCGTTCCAGTGCCATTGGTAGGGTTAATCGAAGCCGAGCTTGAGCTTGACTTGCAATTTTTAGGTCCTGCTGTTGCTGTTGCTGCATGGACAAATCAGCAGCTATGTTTTTTTGTAGTCTTATTCGTACTCTTTTGTCTGTGATTAATTCTCGAGAAAATTTCCTGCTCTGGAAATCCAGACGTTAACAGATTAAATTTCTGCAATGTAATCCAATAGTGGACTAGCCAAGTGAGTAATGCAGTGCAATGCATTCATTGTCTGAGCAATTTATCAAAGCGTTGTCATTTGATTCTACTGCACGTAAGGCCTTTGCGGGTAAAACTACCACGTAGTAGAAGTCAAAAAGAAGTCCTTCTTCTTCCTGACCTGATTTCTCTTGGCCATTTTTGTGCAGTGCACGAATGACTTCATGCTTGAGTGGAAATCATGAAAGCTTTCTTCTTGTCTTACATGCAGACAATGTTTTGGTATAAGAGGGTGACTTGATAAAACTGCATTGCATTTTTTTCACCGACAAAAAATAAAGGGGTGAAGAACCTGGAATAGTTCGCGTCTCGGGTCTGTGTTGTTTTTGTACAACAATGAAATTGAAGAGCCTAAATTTTGAATATCAAATCTAACAATTGCAAGAGCCGACTTGCCACCGCCATCACAAGTGACATGCCCTAGCCTAATCTCCCATTGTATTGTATTTGTGGAATTTTAATCAATTTGGGAAATGTGAAGAATTGAGTTCAAATTTGCATTTACACAGTACAAGTTTGCTGGCCCGAGTTTGTTCGATGTCCTATTGTTTTCTTCTTGGCAGGCACTTTGCTTGCTTGCTTGTTGCTCAGTGCCGGCTGAATCGCACTTTTTAGTTGTGGCGGAATTGAATGAATGCGGAGAAACGGTTGTCTCTCTATTTGAACAATAAGAAATTCAGCGAACGACAAAGTTTTTTTTGCAGAACTTTGACTACAACTATTTGGCAAATCGTGTGGTTTGTATTTCTTTCAATTAAGCGCAGTTGGGTTTTCGGTAAGGTACTCTTGGCGAAAGTGTGTACTTGAAATATGTGAACTTTCTGCGGTTAAATAAACATAATTGGTCAGGGCAGAAGGAGTTAGGGTAGTTCCGACCTGGCGTTTGTTTAGAAAAAATATTTTCACATTCTTTTTTCTTTCAACTTTTAAAGAATCACAGCACGGCACAACCTAAGATCTAGTGAGCAGAGCAGGCATCAGAGCCAAGGAACCATGAATTACCGCAATTGCGTGTCCAAATGAAATAAAATGCTGTTTAAATTTATGTGCATTGTACGTACACTTTTGCGTGAGCTTTCTACTTATAAACATTCAAGACAAAAGGACAATGGTCTCTCCGGTGTAATGCAATGCAGTCAGTCAGTCAGTTCCGTTGTTGTCCTACTCGTGAATGAATAAAATAAAATGCCAAAAAAAACTTCAACATCTTGCAAGTTGCAATTTTTAAAGATTCGAGTCGCAATAGTCGCCTAGTGAAAACTGTTAAAGTCGGAAGTTCCGCAAAAAAAAATCCAAAGATTGCTTGCTCGATCGCTCGCTCCGCCCTGAAATAATCGCGTCGCATTCCCATTCGCATCCGCATCACGCTACGCATATTTTTTGTTGTAAAAAATCTTGAATCTGTTTAAGAATGATATGGAGATGAACACAATGAAAAAAATAAACCTTCAGTTCAGTTTGCTTGGCTGAATTTGAGCCCTCCCTGCCTAGCAGCAGGAAATTGTTCGGAGTTTTTAACCCTGAGTTTGAACATGTTTCTATTATTCTCTCTCGTCAACCTCCTCCCGCAGCACCAGCTTGTCACTGTCACACACAAAATTTGCATACAACAAAACAATCTTGTGAAACTAAACTAAATGGACCGGCAGGGAAGAAGCCTTGGCTTGGCTTGGCTTTTTTATCTAGATAAATGCAGGCATGGCTTGACTTGAGTTGACTTAACTTGTGCTTTATAAATATGTAAAAAGATATACAAAAAGTGTACAAGTATTAGAAATTCTGAAATTCAAATTCATGGTCAGGTGTCAGGTAGGTAGGCAAAAGTAACTCAGGGTTTCCCACTGTCACCTGTGTTCTTGCGCCACTTGTTTGCTAGCAATTTCGATTCCAGACAGGAAGGTCAGGCTGCACGGGTAGCAACAGCAGGCAGCATACAACAGGGCAAGCCACAGCCACGTGCCCTGTTGAAAATTAAATTCTGGAGGACAGAAGGCAGTATTTCCCTAAAAATTCATAAACCTTGCATAAATAATGGCGAATTGTGATATGTGACTAATTTTTTTTATGTTCTTTTGGTTGTTTTCAGCATATGGAAAAGTATTTCTAGTCCGAAAATGTGGTGGCATTGATGATGGGAAATTGTACGCCATGAAGGTGCTAAAGAAAGCAACGATCGTACAGAAAAAGAAGACGACGGAACATACGCTTACGGAGAGACAAGTGTTGGAAGCTATCCGACAATCTCCATTCCTTGTCAACCTCCACTATGCCTTCCAAACAGATGCTAAACTTCATCTGATTTTGGGTAAGTCTTACTACAACTACAGATTTTATCATCTGCTATCAGATCTTTCAAAATGTAAAGAAAATTAATCGGAATTGGAATTGCGATCATGGTTCATGGGGTCACGGGTCAGGTGTCAGATGCCAGATCAGAATCAGATCAAATCAGCTAAACTCTCAAGATACTAATACGAGGCACGTGTCGTTCGTTGTCGTTTCCCATTTCAGTCCAGAGTTTCAATTCGTGCGGTGGCTCGTGCCGTGCCAGTGGTCGAAGGTTAGAGTTAGGAAATGGGAAATGGCACTGGGTTCAAATTCAGGGATTCGATTTCATAATCATATTACTCATACTCATGTCGATATCGGTGTCCTCGGCTGGCTAGAATTTTCTTAGAAATTTCTTACAGCATGACGATGTTGAAATCGAGAATGCGGAATAGCCATCACACGTGCATAGTCAACAGCGCAATTTTTATGTTTTCTTGTTGAGTCACTCGCTCGCGGAAGCCGCACCGCAAACAATGAGAAAGGGCACGGTACGTAGTAGTGAAAGTTGAGGAGAAAGTTGACTTTCACTCCCTCACAATTTGTGCTTTCCCTTCTCTTGGATGGTTCTCTCGTGCCGGCCTCGTCTCGTGTGTCCTTCGGTTGTCGGACAGACTCATGGCACACATTAATTACGGAGGAAAGAAGGAAGGCCGAGCCACGTGGAAGCCCTATTGATTCCACCAGCCAACCAACCTGCATTTCTTTCTTTTTCACTGCTACTCTATTCTGCTCTTTTTTCGGTTTGCTCGGTTCATTAAATCATATCTACTTTAATAAGTATCCCACATATATGCAGCACAGCACAATAAAATTATAGAGGAGTCCGGGTCCTCTGCTGCAAACCAATAACCAAACTTCTACCTCCGCTGCCACTGCCGCTGCTCAGATTTTGCATAGTTTTGTAAAGGAATTGAATTCGGAGGTCTTCAAGGCCTTGTTGGTTTTGCATTAATAAAGTTTGAAATGGAATAGCAATTATTTTTGTCGCAAAGTCAGGCTTCGAAATGAGCTAGGGAGCGACGAGCGAGCAAAATCAAGGTTCGGGTGATTTTGCATATTTAAGTTGAAAATGACTTTGTGGTATTCAAAGACAAGCAAGACAGACAAGACAGCTGGGTTAGCTAAACTAAGCTAGAAGACTAGCTCAATTCTAGCTGCACAAATGAAGTTTTAGAGGCTAATCTTAATGCGTTGTTGAAATACGTTGTGCATGGCTGGGCTGTCCTTGTCTCACCTTCCGTTCCTGTTTCTGGTTGTAAATTCCAAGTCAGTTTCTCAAGCTAAAGCTAAGCTAATCTGCTATCTAACAGCAAAACAAGGCATGATCGGTGGGAATGGAAGTGTTTTTAGGTGTGGATTGGACAGGGTCATTAGGTAACCCATAGCCAGCCTACCCGGAATGGAACTCTGGGACTGGGACACACCATTACCTTGTTTGCTTAAGTGTGCTTGCCTTGCAGCAATATTTGTTCTCAGGCAGGCTTGAGCTGGGCAGGGCTGTGGCGGGTTATTTTGTAACGTTAGGTGCCACACAGCCAAGCCAAAGCCTGAAGTTTTTGTAATGCAATGCAACACTTGCTGGATTGGAAAATGGCAAATGGAAGTTTAGTTTGGAATTCGTACTTGCTAGAACTGGACTGAAGGAATGCTTAAATTATAAGTTGACATGGTTAGTACGTTCGAAGAACCCACCCGTCAAAGTCTAAACATTTCAATACATTACAATACATACCCACCACCACAACTCGACAAAAAGTGAATAATTTAGTAGATCTTGGAAATGGAAATGATTTGAAGGTCTTTAGTTGTTTTAATAAATCGATTTGAATCGATTCTTCGCTTTCACCTTGTCCTTGTCATGGTCGGTCGGTCGACGACAACGCCAATGCAATGCCAGGGCGATGAGTAAGTGGCATTTTCTAAACATTCCAATATTCCATTTTCAATGCACATTTGGTGTCATTTCGTGACTGACGACCTACCTTGCCTACCTGCCCAGCCTAACCACTCTGCATGGCATGAAATAAATGAAGTCCTCTGTTCTGCTCTGCTCTGACGATGGACGACGAGTCCAAATTATTCTAAATGCCCGCACTCTCGATGCTCTAAAAAGCAATCTCTTAATCGTACCGTACATAATTTGGATGTAGCCGAAACCGATTCGAAACCCGAAGTTCAAGTGGTTTTCGGTGGTATTTTGAGCACCCATATTTTTATGATAGTGTTGCTGCTAAGTGTTTCTATCCATAAATTTTGCTAAGCTTTCAGCTTCAGCATTTGTTGCTCAGGGACCAACCTGCTGAGCTGAACATGAATTTTCTTGAGAAGGTGAGGGAGCCGCGTTTCGCGTACACGAATCTGCGTATAAGCGTCGCTGGGTTTGTTCGCTTCGTTTTAGATTTGTGTCAAGGCTGCATAAATAAATATTGGGATGGCTAAATTGCAAACAACATTCTTCATACATTACATACATTAGAGTACAAATACAAAATACAAAGTCAAGTCATGAGATGCTCTTGGCGTGCTTGTATGAGGGAAGTCCAAGTCTCAGGGAATTGGCTAGATAGAATTTAAAGAGTAATTATTGATTGAGCTGAGCTCTCAACTCTCAAGCTCTGCCTCAAGATGTGCCTAGGATAACCAAATAGCTAGGCGTATCCTTAAACCCTGCCTTGCCTTGATGTCTCTCTTTTTCTATTTCACTTTTCCTTGTGGGAATTTTATAAATGATGCAAATGGTTGATACATACTTTGCCAATTAATAATTTAGTGTCCTCCTCTGCAGTTTGCATTCATTTGTTCGCAAAAATGACTTATGTTCGAATAGAAAATTCGAAAATTGGAGGCATCTGCCGGCGCCAGCAAGCCAAATTCTTTGTTTGGCTTGGCTAGCGTCGCATACATACATCCGTAAAGGCGTTCTAAATTCTTCCTTAAAAGCCAAAGCCAACATTACATGTACATTGTTTGAGTGAAAAATCGCCCATTGTTGTCCATTGTTGTCAGCATGGCATGCACGCTTGTATTCTTGTGTGGCCAGTGGCCGGACCTAGCTCTACAACTACTTACTACCTTGGACACCATTAGATACACAAGAACTTGTCATTGTTCAGTGAAAAGTAAAATCGTAGAATATAAAAAAACGCGCAAACAGACAGCAGAGCAGGCAAGGCAAACGCAAAGTTAACTTAACTGTCAAGGGTAACGGAAATTCAACTTGACTTGACTTTGCACATTGGAATTGCATTGCAAAATGTTTGCATTGAGCTAGCGCCAGGCCCTATCCTTATGCTTATGCTCCTGCTGCGAATGCTTCAATGGAGAGGAATTTTCCTCTGGCAATCCACAATCCACTTTGGGTTAGTATGTTAGCTAAACAAAAGGAATTTTTTTGCAATTGTGATCGCGAAGGTAAATGATGGCACTTAATTTTGTAATCGTGTCAAATCCACCCGCATGTTTGCGTATTGTGGAGTACATGTACAGCGTGCAGTACAATGTGTGAAGATGAGTCTCCGATTGACCTAATTTCATTTCATTTGGCTGAATTTTTTGAGCTGACGGATGACGATGAACTTGGATTTTCCATACAAACAAACAACGTTGTATTTTGTATTGAATGCTTTCTGCTTTGTTCATTGGATTGAATAACATGTAACAAAGTACAGTACAGATATAGGGGTGTTTGTATTGTAGGATAGGGGTGAGTCGTAGTCGTGTATTTGTATACAAAGTTGGAAAGTGGAATTTATGTCATGCCATGCCATCCAAGCCAAGGCGTGCAGTGCCGAGTGGAAAATGAATTTGATGTGGTAATAATCTGAATTGACCTACTTACATAATAATTAAGACACAAAGTTTAGCTCTGGTCCTCAGCTCGGCTGCTGCTACTGTTGCTCTTAATTTGTAATTGGGATTGGAAATATTACAAATTATTGCAACTGCAGTGCAATGGGAAACGAGTTCAGTGAGTAAGGAGGATATGGATGGATATAACACCTCAACACTCTACTCTATAATAGTAATTAAAAAGCATGGAAATGTGGTTTTTTAATGCTTCTAGTTTTTCACAGAGTCTGTTTTCGAGTTTTCGACAGACCAATTAATTAGAGTGTGAAATTGTTGAGCGAGCAGCAGGAGCTGTGTGTTTGGCAATTTTTAATAACAAGAAATGGAATGAGGTAGCAAAGTAGCAGCAAAAGAAAAGACAAATGAAAGGGGTTAGGTCAGATGGCAAGCCCAGACCAGCATACGTTGTGGTCAAAAAATTTGTATGTCACAGAAATGGAATGCAAAATGTGCAATCGGAACAACTTTCACTCATTTGGGCCAAGATTTTGGGGTTAATCGTTTACTACGAACAAAATGAGCACAATTTCCGGACTCAGACGTTTCTATTCTCCTTACTACTTGTGCATGTGCATTTTTGGCACATTGTGCATTAAATCTTGTATTTTTTTTAGACCAGATTGTGCATAAAATTATTGAGCTTTCATGGGCCTACATAATGTTGTACATCTTTGATTGGGTTCTTAGCGTGCAGTGCAAAATTGCCAAAAATAGGTCAACCGGCCAAACCAACGCTCTGCCTGCTCTAGCACGGCACAAGTTTTTAGCAAGCTGTGCAAGTATGTGTGCATGTCCTGACTTGAAGAATTGCGTAATCAGATGTAACTCAAGAGTCAGAGTCAGGCCAGGCAGGACTAGTAGACATTTTATGATCCCTTTGGGCGCTATGCTAACTTTGTATTAATGTATTAGGCGGTGCTATTGTTCTTCCCATTAAGCTAGGTGTGGACTTTGTGGACTACGGAAGTCCATTTGCAGTACAATACAATACCAATACCACACACGTGCAAAAAAAAATCGAGTCGAGTTCGAGTCGCGTGTTATTATGTATTTAAAGTGACTGTGGCTGTGGCTATGCTATAGAATAACCTCATTTCGCAAGTCTACATAGCTCTGCCCTTGCCACTTGCCTGCTGCCTTGCCTGCTCTATTTCTACACACATTCTGTGCTGCTTTTTAATTTTAATTGTACGTAAGCGTTGTAATCGTAGCTTGGTATGGGTGATAAAATTTTGTTCTAAAGCTAAGTCAGCCAAGTCGTGTGGTCGGACTGATTGGGTTTTAAAATGCACACGCTGGAGCAGCAGCAGCTGCTGGAACAGGAGATATACGATTTTTGTTGATTTGTTGTTTTTTATTGGAGCAAGAAGTGCAGGAGCTGTCGCTGGCCTTTAATTTTTGATTTGCTCTTTGCGGTTTGTTTTTAGATTAAAATTTAATTGCAGAAGCGTGTGTGTGCTCGTAGGTGATATTTTCGAATCACCCTATCAGACCACACAGCACAGAAAAGCAGATCAGGAGTTCGCAGCGAAGCGAACCAAACCAATGGCTTTATTATTTTAAGATTGCATAGTGGCAGTGCTAGGTGTGCTAGAGCTGAGCTTGAGCAGCTTTCATTGTGTGTCCATCCCAATTGTGTGTTTATTTGTTATGGCAGAATAATAAACTTTCATTACATTACACTACATTCCATTCCTTTTGGAATTGATAAGATAAGGAAACCTTAAAGTGTAGTTCTAACGTGAATGTGATGTGGTATAAAAATGATGTAAAGTTGCGCAAGGAAGATAGTCGTCGTAAAAAATTTCGTGTCTATCCTAGCCTCACTTCTACGACTAAAACGACTACTTTGACTGACTTCACTTTGTTCACAGATGCAGTCAGTCAGGCAGGGAAGGCAGGCAAGGCAGTCTATTTTAAATATGTCAGTAGGTTATGGACATTCGTTCGTTCGTTTCGTTCTCAAAGTATACGACTAAATAACATACTACGAAGTTTAGTTTGTATACATTATGTATACTTTGTTGTGCACTGCTACTAGGCTAGGGGCTAGGCCAGGCCTAAGCTAAGCTAGGTTTGCCAGAGCATGCAGGCAATTGGCGAATTTGCAAATTGGCAATGTGCAGTGCAGTACAATGCAAATGAGATGAAATGTAGCGTGTGCGAATTTTATGGATGGAGGTGGTGCACGAAACGAAGGAAAGACGAAATGACAATTTAGCAAAACTACTCCATGCTTGCGAGGCTAGTACTGCATACGTTGGTTTCAGCGGCCTTGTCAGTCCCCCCACCTTTGCAATTTTGCCATTTCTAAATATTGATGCTCTTTTTGCGTATACTTTTCACACAGATGTTATAGGCAAATGGGGGAAATTCGCTTGAGAATTTATTGTGAATGGATGAAAAGAATGGGCGATTTCCGATTGCGATTGTTGTGGATTGTGAGAATGGGATGTTTTCAATTTTGCACGCACTTGCCCAGGGTGACCATGTACGAGTCGAGTTCGACCCACCTGTCAAATTGCACTTAAAGTCGACGTAATGGAAAGATCAAATTTTGAATAGGAGAATAAAATGTACTACGAGTCTGAGGCTGACTCTGTCGGAAGTGTGTTGTAATCTGTTAGTTCTGTTCTCTGTTGTTATCTTCGCCTCGCTTTTCATCAGCATTTTGGTTTTTTATGACTACTTTTTATGGGATCTGTGATGTGTTTCTGTTTTGTTGTATTGTAATTTTGAGTATGCTGTATTTGTCGATTCGACGATGATGGTGGTAACCCTATGTGAGCGCAGATTATGAGATTGGATTGTATTGTATTGTTGTTTCATTATGTAATTTTAAGCTGAATGAAGTCGTCAAAAATGGAGACAAAAAGCAGGGCAGGAGGTCAGGTTCAGGTCGAGTCGAGTCGAGCCAACCTTTCCTCGTTGTCTGAATAGAGTTGAGTTATGTAATTGAATGCATTGCTGTTTACGGTAATTGACTCCTTTTCGCTTTCACCTCTTATGGACTCGAGCTGCAGTTTGTGCATATGTTATATGACGAAATCTGCCTGACACAAGTGGTGAAAGTTAACCTGGATTGGAGTCAATTTATTGCTAATTGTCCAAATTATCTTAAGAACCTTGAGGTTTTGAACAATTTGCTGCTGCTGTCGCTGCTGATTGCGGTGTGGTTGGGTAGGATAATTGGATTTTTAAGTCATTTCAGATTTCACTGCAATAATCGCTTTTTGGTAGATCCACCAGTCCAAGTCAAGTCCAGATTGGGTTAGCCATTAGCTAGCTTATTTGCTCATTCTTCAGCAGGCAGAAGACAAACCATGAAATGCATTTTTTGTAGACCATATCTACATGGTATTTGATTACCAGTTCAAATTTCATTCGCTCATTTCAAACAAACTTATTTTTCAAAGCTCAAGCACTGCCTTGAGCAGTGAGCAGTGCTCAGTTTGCTTGACTTGTTTGAGCTTGTCTCACCTTTCTTTCTTGAACTTTCAGACTGACTAAAAGAGAGCATCTGGTGATTCTGGTGCAATCCTAAACACACTACTCATTTCATTAATTATGCTATGACACTGTTGCCCCACCTCATGCATAGCATTGCATAGTTTTTTTGATCATTTCCTGGAACACTTCAAGCCTGCCTTTCAATGCAAACATCTTATGAGAAATGACATGTGTGTGGTTTGGGCATGGGCCTGAGATGTGCAGAGATGGCTAGATAGCCACAGCCAGCCAGTTTTTTGTTTAAATGTGCATGCATAAGTGCATTGTGCACATGTAATAATTTGTGGTTAAATTTCTGCTCCAGCTTCAGACTATGTGCATACATATACGTTTGGTGGGACCCAACGTGTGGATTGCAAGTTGTGCACTTCTGCACTTGTAACAAATATGCAATTGAATGCCTGTGAAAACAGATGGTTGAAATCTGAAAGGGTTTAAATTCTGATTAACTCTACTTAGCACAAAATCAAGTGTTTTTCCAACATGTGCTAAAAAATAGTCAAATTCAGATTATTCTTTCTCAGAAAATGGGTTAGCAACAACAATGCCCTAGTTATAGCTACCCAAGCACTTACACTCACTTGCTTTGCTGCCATTGAATTATTAAAGTCCAGCATTACACGTGGTTGCGTGTGAATAGGCCGGTCGAACAAGGCCAAACTATTTGGTGGAACTACCAAAGAATTGGCATTGAATTTTTAAACACCTATGAACAACTACCATCCATCCGTTCAACTAAACTGGGTTATTATTAAATATTCACAAAGGTTAAAAAAGTTATCCGTAGGGATTTCAGTTTCAGCTTGCTCTTTCCATGCAGCAAGTATGGGCTGGGACGACTGGGCTTTTAAATAAAATTAAAAAGCAGTTACACTCTGCACTGCACTGTCCCTTTGCGTTTTTTTTGCAAAGTGCAATGTGCAATTTATCGTATGTCAGCACAGCTGTCTGAGCTGCCAGGGAATTTTAATAAAATACAAGCATTTCATATTCTTTGAAAGCTTTTTAAAAATTGTCGTGGTGCCTTTTCCGTGCTACATTTCCCACTTCATAATACGTGCATTTCTTGGTAATAAATAATTTCTGGAGTTGCTCACATAGCACACTGGATGCAAAGGACGAATCTTAAAATTTGATTTTACTTTTTTTGTCCGTTTTTTGAGCAAAAAATCCCCAAAACTAGTCAAAAATTATGAAAATCGTCGGCGTTAACCGCGCCACAAAGGCCACAGACAGACACTACACAGGTGCGATAATATCCTTGTTGAAGGTCAAAAGATGCAAATTTGTTTGAGGGAATGATTAGGTGTAAATTTTCCAAGTAAGTCTAGCATTTAAATCTAGAGCACAACCTCAACTTCCCTTTGAGTCACCTTCAGGTAGATAGACATGACTTAAGAGATGACAAGATTGAAAATCAAGTCTTAAGGAAACTCGAGCTGTTTGAGCAAATTTGAACTTAATTGGCTTTTAATCCTCCGAGAGTGGTGTGAGGGTATGACATGTCATGAGTATGAGTTTGTTTTGTAATGAAGTTGTCCTGTCCAAGCCCAACATATTCTTCTTCAAGAAATAAATGAGTTTCTGGCGGTTGGTTCGATGAAGTCGAAGTCTAGTCTAGACTTGACTTTGACCTCAATTTTGGTGAGGAAGACGGAATTTAGTTTCAAACGATGAACGACAAAGTCGAAGTCGATGCGACACTTGACGGCGAAGTTCGGAGCATCGTAGATTGTAGAGTCATTATTTCTTACAAGAGCGACGAAGAATCTCTAGTCGAAGTTGTTAGAACTGAACTGCGATTCTGCGATGGAATTTGAAGTCCTGTGCATACACATGATTGATGTCATAGCGGATTGAGACAGTGAATCAAATTGACAAATATGCTCAGGCATTCTACTTAGACATGCATACCATGCCTAGCATTCTGAATTCCTTCGTATTATTGCATCGGATGACGTGATGAGCAGTGATTTGATTGATTCACTGCTCATCGACTAGCTGTATTTTGTAATTTGTAGGCAACAAATTTGTTGTCGTTAAGCAATCGGACGAAATTACTCAGCGGACTGACTAGGTTAGGATGGACATAATGAACAGTGAGGAGATTAAGGAAGTTGTTTTTGTTTTGGACTCAGACCAGACTCTCAACAATAGAAATTGGTCTGTTCTGAACTTAAGTCCTTTATTCATTCCTTTAAGAATTTTGTTTTGATTGTTGAGAACTGTTGACTGTTGTGGTTTTGCGTTGTGTTTTGATCAAACCGAGCCTATGCAAAAAAAAAAGCAAAAACAAAAGATGTGCCTAAATTGATCAAATTTTGCATTTTGATCGTATTAGATTGCGATTGTCTCATTGCTTTGCGTGCGGATGCGTCAGTGCGTGTTTTGATATTGGATTCAGAATTGTCGACTCTTGCATATGTACTTTTTATTCTATTCTACTTTACCTTTAGCTTTTGTCTACCTATGTTCCCATGTAGTCTAGCTGCACAAGATGTATGAGTTCATAAATTGAAAATCTATCGAATTGACCTGACCCACTTTTTGTCAGATTGGATTTTATGAGTTACCCTTTTGCGTGCTGCTTGCATTCGTTTCGTCCTCCTACCAACCTATCCACTTACGGTAGGCATAGACTGAAAAGTGAATCGAATCTTGCTTTGCTTCCATCCCAAGCTGTGCTGGAGAAAATATTATTTTCATGAATTTGATTCGTTTGTACTACTTTGTTTCGCGTAAGATTTCGCTAAAGTTGAACAAAATTTTTGTAGAGGAAAACTTGCTCGTCTCTGGTGCTCCGTAATGAATGCGGTGGCTGAGTTTTCTTTTTTTCTGCGAAGAAACCGCTAGCTAGGAATGGCCGAGTATTTCCAGAATATTGCACTAGTTTTTTTTTTTGCTAGTAATTTAGCAATTCGATTTCTCTCTGCCTGCTCTGCTCGTTGGACACATTAGATCCACTCTACTCCACGACGATGTGACATAAATGGAAAATGACAATGAGTTGACTTGACCAACTCATTTTTTCAGTGGAATTGAATGGAATCTGGCCTGGACATTGCCCACTTTTTATTTGCTTGGAGGGTGGGATGCACTCAAATAATATGTTAGTGGATCTACAGGAATCCTTGTAGTTCTAACTTCCTGCGGTTTTCCCGGGAAGAAGCATTCACTTCCTGGTTCCTAGGGATGACTTGAGTTGCCTACCCTTTGCAAGTGTGTCCTAAAAATGAATGGCTAGAATTAAAACTGAATCTGTGGTGGTGGACGGGGACAATGTACGCCAAAGTGGTGCTGATAGTGTTAAACAATGTAACGAGAAATTCAGGACAGATTCGCCAGATTTTTATCTCAGAGCACAATCACAAGCTTGCTGCTGGATTTGTTGGACTTTTCTCTCTACGTGGACTGTCTGGGGCAATGATCTGATAATGGATCCAAATTTCGGTTGTCGAAGTCGAGCCCGATTTTTTTGCAATTTGAATGTCGGGGTCGGATCTTGGGTGTCATTTAATAACTCTATTTATGAGGGCAAGTCATTTATGAATTTTATGGGAAGTATAAGTATAATATGATGCCTATCATATTATGCAGTTTTGGTTTTGAGTTGGTTGGTTGGCTGGCATGGCTGGGTGATACTTTGACAGCACTGCTAAGTGATGAAGAGAATTTTTTCCCCATTTATTCGCAGTAATAAATTTCGTGGTTGAGAGACCACTCAAAATTCTTCATTGGCAACTTTGTAAGAGCAGACTCTGGCAAGGAAGGCTTCTACTCTGCTCTATACATTTTTTTTGCTAACCAAGTCATGTGGGATGTGTGTGAAAGTTGCAAAATGTTGACCTACTTCCCTTTGACTATGTCTAAACTTCATGACCAGCATTCAGTCCAAGTATTCTTTTGCTCCAACTCCAAGAGCATCAGCAAAATGCTACAAAGGCGCTGCTGCTGAAACCCTTAGGGATATGGGAAAATGGCGATGGCTGCTTCGCTTTGCTTGTCGCTTCCCATTCCGCAAGCCAAAGCAAACTCGCAAAAAAATGTGTGGAAGTGGAGATATGTATGCGGAGGTTGGGTTGCGGCTGAGGCTGGGGTTGTTCGGCTTGCTTGTTCTAGCTACGCCGATTTGTGAGGAAATTATCATGAATAATTTGAGTTTTAGGTTTTGTTTATGTCTTGGGTAGGCAGGGCAGGGCTGGCACTTAAAGTTAAATAAAATTGTCAACTCATGACAACCAAGCCAAGTGCTGAGTGAAGATGAAGATGGTGCAATTCTGAGCGCTGCGATGCTGCGAATGAATGCAGCAGCGATGTCGCCATGGCCATTAGAGAGACTCTTCAGATGACAGTTTTTGCAATTTTTGCATTTATGTAAATCGAGAAGATGCAACAAGTGTTCGAATTGCTTCTCAAAAGTCTGAAGAGCGTCTTGTCTTCGTGGCTTTGTGCAAAAATCGAAAAGGCTGGATTGGACTTTCTTCTGAGCTCAATGAATGCAATTCTTGCGACATTTTCTTGCAGAGTACCTTAATTTGACAATAAGAAGGACAAAGTCATCTTGTCGTTAGAGAATAGATTTTGAGAGCTGATTTCGTAAAAATGTGTCTGAGTCAAGGGCTACAACGCGAATTCGGGGAAATCCCAGCCTTCTCGGCTCAGCTCACCGACCGACCGGATCTAAAATCCCGGAAATTTGCTCTGGCATTTCCATTATCAATCGTACGCAAAGTGCAAAGCAATGCTGCAATGCAATGGTAATGAATGAAATCTGAACGCTCGTGGAACTCCAGTTCCATTTTCCATTGCCACTTTTGTACTCACGTGCAGATAATTCGCCTTGAATAGATTTTTTTCTCATCCCCTACTTCCATTTTTTAAATGCAAATGCAAATGCGAATACAAAATGCGGAGGATGGTGGTGGCTCGTGTGGCTTGTGTCCTGTGTGTTCACTGTTCAGTGCAGCAGTACAAAGTTGAATCCTTTCATTTAATAACAGAGTTTAACCTCTGGAGTATGTTTTGGATGGAAAGGCCGGTCTATTTTTAGCGACCATGACACATCTTCATTCTCAGAGGCTTAAAGGAAGCAAGTTAGAATTCCTTCCTCACTGCACTGTGGTGTTTAAAAATCAAGCTGCTGCTGGTGCTACTCTGGACGAGGATGCTCCTGGAAGAGCAGAGAGCAATCGGAAATACCACTCTGCAATGCAATTGATGTAATCTGGGCTTCCTCGAAATGTTTCAATGCAAATGCAAAGCAAAGCCAATGCAATCCTATTTGGTAATGTGAAGATTTGGAAATACTGAAAAATACTTTGCAGCGTAATGCGATGGCACATTTAGCTGTGACTGTGGACTTAATTCGTTTCTTGAAATGACTACTAATTAGTCATTCATTTCATTGCGCTGAGCCAAATTGACTGACGACTGACTTGCATGATGAACGAAGATACGATGAAGACGAGCTTGACAATTTTTTTTAATTCTATTTTTTTTCAGAAAATTTAGGTCAACATAAGATTACACTACACCTGATTTAGATTTGACTGGGAGAAGTTAACTTTTCTTTTTAGTGATTGTTGTTGTTGTTGCATTGTTGACGACTACTATTGTCAACTTATTTTGAAGCGATTGTGACATTTAACAAGAATACTGCATTACTTTTGTAAGTATTGTATTGCTTGATGTTGTCGTATCTTTGTGAAGAATACTAACTCAACACTGCAGGAAATGAAATTTGTGGCTGATGAGTGGCGACTGTGACCTAAAAAGGAGGATCACAAATTCATAAATCATGAAATTAGATTGGGTGAAAGAAATAATTGTTTTGTCATCTTGACATAGCAAAGTCGTTGCAAAGAGTTCAATTTTAGCATTAATTAGTCTGGGTGTGCACTTTATCATGTCGGGGACCTGATTGTGTAAATAGAATCAGTCGAATTTGTCAAATCAGATCAACCTTCTATGGACATGGACTCGACCTAATTATTTGCACTCATTATAAATACGTCGTGCCGGTCGTGCAAATAAATCACCTAAGAATATGTAATGTAATTGATTGGCCGTATCCATTCCTTGTGATGTGACATTTGATATACAGGCTTTGTGTGGGGTAGGGGTTAAATTTATGTGACCGCGGCGCGGTTGGCTCAAGCTCTTAATTACTACTTTTGTGTTTTGGTTCATTAATCATGACACTCACTCGCTGTACCTTCAGTTAAGTCCAAACGAAATTGCTGCAACGATATGGGGCAGAAAATTATGATTTTGGTGAGGCATGGTAGGGTGTATTCAAGAAATTATGAATATCGCTTTGCCCTAGATTCTGTCATTCAAATGTCATGATCCAATTCCAATTCCAGATTCACGAAACAAAAGTACCAGCATTGATTCATTCAGACTGAAAATTTCTAATCAAATTCAGCTAAATTTTACTAAATTTGTTCTTTTACTTTTGCTTTTTTTGCAGATTACGTGAGCGGTGGAGAACTTTTCACACATTTGTTTCAAAGAGACCGATTCACAGAGTTGGACGTGAGGATCTACGTTGCAGAGATTGTCCTTGCCTTAGGACATTTGCACAAGGTTAGCACGGATATTCAAATACAGCATAAAATTAAGTGATCGATTGTTGTCGGTTAGATTTGTTTGCTTGGTTGGCCTATACATAAAATGTATGTATGCTTGTTTAGCGTGATTTCGAGTACGATATAAATATAAATGCAAACGTAGAGAGTTTGCCAATTGAGTAAGGCAAGGAAAGAAGGATTTACAGTTTGATTTAAATGGAAGGTCGTAAATGACATTGAACGTGTCAATTAAATTTTTGCAATGTTTATGATGGGACTTGCAAATGCAAAAATCATGTGACGTGACGGATGTTATTGCTATTACTTTGAAATCGAATCTTCGATTTTGTAACTTTGATTGCGATTCCGAGAGATGAGATGACATTTGAGGGTGAGATTACTACACGATAGTCTCGATTGGCAAATAAATTATGGCATTCGCTCTTGAGAATTTCTGTAAGTTGGAACAATTGAATCGAATATACTTTTATGGGTGGAAGACAACCTCGAATTCAGGTGGCTGACCTCTAAAGCTCCGTACCCGTACATAACGTTAACGTAAAGCAAGCATGTGTTGTGTGCTGGCTGTGTGTGTGTGTGCTCCAAACTAATATTTTGTTTTGATATTCTTTTGTCTAAACACTCTCGTTTTGCATTTTGCAATGGCTCTGAATATTCACGAATGACTACTTGGTTTAATTGTTGTTTTTTAGTTTAAAGAGAATTTTTAACGACTTTATTATTTACCTTTTACTGTTAGTCTGGGTCTGGCCTGGGAGGTCTGGGTGTTTACTAATGAAACTGCGTTGTTTAATTGATCATTAAGAAAAGTGTTTGTCTTTATCAGTTTGACAGACACAGCATAGCCACAGCCACCATGATTTAATAATTTTATATTTCCTCTGCCTGCCTGCCATTTTGGAGCGACGATATGCGTGTGAGTGTGACCTAGTCTTGAGTTTGAGCCTGAGGTTTGGCTTGAGAATTAATTAGATTTTTCTAATTCCCATAAAAATCAGAGCAGAACCCACAAAAGCAGAGTGTAAATCGGAATATTGTCATTCATTTTCATATCAAGCCAAGCCCATTACCATTATTACGAGGTTAGCATCTCGAAATGTGGTGTTTTGCTTGAAGTCGAAAATATCTATAATCACCTTTTCGTCTTTGTTATTGTCATTGCCGTCAAATGTGCCGCAATTTCCTTGTAAATATTCTAATTCTAATTACTATACAATAATGTGTCGCTCGTCCCCGAGCAGAGCAAAGTTAAATATGCACAGCTTGTTTTTGAACTTGAGAATTTTATTGGGAAGTAACGTTTCTGGAAATAATGAAAATTCTTCTGAATTCTAATTCTGAAGGATTTCGATTATACAGAAAATCTCTTTAGTTACTGACTAGGACCTTAGAATATTTGGATGGTGGTTGGATTTAGAGATTGAATATTTGAATTTGACGAAGCACAAGGATTATGGGTGGATGAATCTCGAATAACAAGAATATTCGCAATTTAGTTATGATTTATGAATTCTTCGAACAATGCTCAGCTTAGCATTCAGCACTCACAAAATAGGAATTAATTTGATCTGATTGATGATCGCCTTGAATGATATCGATGGTGTGGTGCGGAGTGCGGTGCGGAGTCGTAATAATTGTTATTTTCAATGCCAGTTGTCAATTAGGTTCAGAGAATCACTAATTGGAAGTAGAAAGGTTCTAGGTAAGCATGTATTTGTATGCATTGCATTCCCTTACTTAACTCTCATCTCAATTTCAATTACAAAGTTAGCTTTGAGAAAAACCAATGCAATCCTTTCAATTGTCTGGACTGCCTTGCCAAACCCAAACCGAAATCTAGCCTTGGGTGCATTTGATTAATAATCACTGAACTGATCACGTGGTGCTATGGACGCCCATGGAAATGGCACATGCTATCATCCTACTTTTACATGTGAGGCTAAGGCGTCCGACTGGCCGAGTCCGAGTGTCAATTTCACAAATACTTAATCGAGTTCAATTAGCAAGAATTAGCAGCGGCTCTGGGGGCTCATAAATTCCGGCTTCTTGTCTTCCGAAAAGTGGAAACGCCAGGGTCATTTTATTGCACTCAAATCAACCTCAGAGCTTCTGAGCACTTATT
>JAQGCM010000250.1:0-30247 GCA_034699705.1 Hymenaphorura dentifera | reverse complement strand
AAATAGCGAGCTGTCAGTTTTAAATGTTAACTCCCGTTCTGATTCCCGTGTCTCAACCTTAACGCTGTTTTGGATCTCAAATCTTTATCCTCTAATGCAACAATGCACGGGATTTTTCAGAGGTCATCTATCGCTTGTGTAAAATTAGACACTTTCCACTTCCACACAGCTGCGCTAATAAATAAATGCCAACTTGTACCGTAAATGGTTGTTTTTTAAAGAAATTATTTATTAAAGATTCTGTAACTCAAATTTTTGTACACTTTTGACACTTTAGTTTAACATATAATATATAGAGAAAACCGTGCAGTGCATTGAAAGGCGGAGCTTTTATGAAATGTGGCATCGAAGAAGACGACTACAATAAGTTTATTTCAATATATTTCATTAATTTTTTTAATTACATTTACATTCACACACTGGCTCTACTCATGAGAGCGACAATAGGATACAATTGGATTGCGTTGGTAAAATAATCAGTTTTTTCATTCAGTCTGGCTTAACACGAACATGAAAGCACAGAAGAAATTATCAAGAACAATAAATATTTGCATATGTGCAATAATCTGACACTCTGTTTTGATTAAAGTTAGAGTGTTAAGTCGTATAGAGTCTGAAAATTAAAATCTATGTGTGACAATCAATGGGATTCCAAGTTGATGAATTTTTTTTATCCGAAACAAGAGACAGCGTTGAAAGCACACTGTTTCCAATAATTCCTCTTTCTGACAGGGTCGGTCAATTCAAATTGTTGTCTCATTCGCTGAACTTGCTTATTGTAAAGGTAGTTTAGGAGAGACACTTCCATGGCTGCTGCTTGTTCATCATCTCCAACCTATTAGCAAAACCAAAATTCTCAGACCCTTGAAAAATCTTCAAGTTTTAAGTTTTCCTCAATTTCGTTTTCTAACGATGCGTTGCACCAGATGAAAAGAAGGTGCGAGCGACTCAATCTAACCGTACAACTCAGAACCTTATCCCCGGCAGAAGGTTGGAGCAATATTCGCCAATATTCGGTGTAATGCAATTTTGAAAAGAATATCGCTTGAAGTTTTACAAAGAGATAACGAAAGTCGTATCGAATTCTCCCAAAAGGGGAAAGGAAAATGA
Organism: Hymenaphorura dentifera; assembly: GCA_034699705.1. Taxonomy (NCBI): domain Eukaryota; kingdom Metazoa; phylum Arthropoda; class Collembola; order Poduromorpha; family Onychiuridae; genus Hymenaphorura; species Hymenaphorura dentifera. Next base: position 29,137 of record JAQGCM010000250.1, on the reverse strand, counting down.
AAAACATAAACGATGAAATTTTCTGCGTCTAAAATGGTTAGCTTCCTGGAATTATGCGGAAACCAAATCTGCATTTCCCAAGAGCCAAACTTGGCATTTGAAATTCAACTTTATGTCATGATTGTGTAACGATCAGACTCGGAAAGCTTACACCTGTAACAGTAACTGTTACAAAACAAAAACAACAAACGCCCGTAGTCATTTGCACCCTCTCGGTTGAATTATGCAGAAAATATTTGAACAATCCGACCTGCAAGAGCTATCCAATTTCCTTGAAATGCAATATAATGGAGCATTTTCTTTTGTTTCAAAGAAAGGGCTGGAGAACTCATGCGATGCGACTAAATACGTTTTGTAAATCTCGGATCTCTGCATTTCTCCCGGCTGTTATTACAGCGTACCGAACAACACAATTTACACAATAATACGATTCAGTTACATGCCCTGCCGTAATATCCGTCTAGTTTTGAGTAGAAGTCTTTCTTGAGGGTGGTTTGCCTTTGCTCTTATTGGTTTTCACACTCGCTCCAAGTGAAACTCAACTAAGCTAGAAAGTCTAATCAGAAAAATTTATTCACTGAACTGAACGAATCAAAATCTTAAGCTTTTGGCTAACCGACAGATGTTAAGCCTCCGCCAACTTTCTTTTTCAGATTTTCATGATTCGCACGAAAAAGTGGTGAAAGCCTGCACAAAACTCTTAAATGAAAGGATTCTGATTCTACGAACTCCCACATCATTTTTGGTTAGGAATGTGCACAAGTCGAGCATGGAATTATCGTGCAAGGACACACAGCTAGTAAGCTAAAATGCTGAACTAGTTTTCTAGTTCATGAATTGGGAAAAAGTCATCTAAAAACCAACCCTGCTGCGGACAGTTTGGACGCTTCCGTCCGAGTGAGATTAAACACTTAAGTCCGACTGAGTGTAAGTGATTGGATGGAGAGCTTAAGTTCAATTTGAAAAAAAACTAGACGAGACTTGGAAACAACTTACGTCCATTTCAGGATTGAGAGCCCCTGGTTTGTCGTCTGGGGAGCCCTGGACCTGAAGTTGTTGCGGAAGAATGCTTTTTCCCTCGACTTTGCTCAGAAATTGAAGACAGATGAGTGTGACCAAAATTCCAGCCCCAATCCATTTACCCATGCTGGGAAAATTGCTCACTAGACCCATTAGATTTTTTAGCTTTTTTTATGTACAGAAAATTCCTTTTAATGACTTGCGGTGTTTAATGTGCGGAGGGATAGAATCACTTCCACTACTTTGGTCTAGCTTCGCTTGGAATGCTCAATGAAAAGGAAAGTTGTGTCAAATTTTTGTCTTGTTAGTTTTTGTTGGTGAAAGCCAAGAGTCGTTGGACCAAGTGATGACGACTTGTTGGAATTGTTTGGAGGGAATAGAGAAGAATAGGAGGAATTTCTCGGTTCGGGTTCTTCTTGAGGATAGCCAAAGACTTTCCAGCATACTTGCTTATATATTGCCCGAGAAAAGGACTTACGCACACAAAGTATGTACTCAAGACGAGTCAAAATCGGTTCTTGAACAAAAAGCAACCCTTTCATGCGCAAGCAGCTAAGTTTTACCACGATAGAAAAATGGGAAAATGGGATTCTCTCCCCCTTGGCCAGAAATTGTCGGTGACTTTCTCTTCTCTCCTTCAAATTTATCCTGAAGTCCTACCACGTCTCAATTACTTGTGTCTGTTTATGCACAGAGAGCAAATGTCAAGCAGGGAACTTAAGCTACCCATGAGTTCGTGGCATGACCATTATCTTCTCACCCAACTCAGCATACTAATAATCACAATTTGCAATTTTTGTTCTGCTCTGATGAAAATCCTTTAATTCAAAGTGCGGTAGAAGGACCTCGATTGTTGGTCACAGTCATACTTCGGAGGACGTCCAAGGTCTTCCGGATTAAGAACTGCCTCTTGAAATTTGCGACGCAATTTGAAATGTTCTTTTAAATTTAAGGGAAAGTGCATTTTTGAATTAAAAATCAGATTACAGCGGTTTTTGTCCAAAATCAAGCTCAGGGCTCAATATGTGATGTAAAGTCATCCGGCAACATCTTTTATTACAAAAAGTTACCCAATCCGGACACAATTTTTTATTTTAAAATTCAGTAGATTTGAAAAACTCAAGTTTCAAAAGAAATCTTAGATCAAACGATTTACATTTAGGGTATTTCTATCCATCAATTTTATCAAGCTTTCCATACAACTGTAAATATTTTTGGGGTCTATTTCGTGAGTCTTAGGAAAAAAGTGCGCTTAGCAAATACATAATGTACTTCAGTTAATCCTAGCTGGCAAAATTGTTGAGTTTTGTGTGCTCAAATACAGCAGCTGCCACACACTTCGCCCTTTTGTTTTAGTTTCATTATGACCTGATCAATCATTCTGAGAACATTCATATCTGACAAAATTGAGAACTGAGTGGAGGAGGAGGAGGAAATGCGAGAATGTAATGCAAATTCAAATGTAAATGTACATGACATTTTTGATTCAACATATTCCTAAACACAAATCCCCCAGTGAGTGGAATGAGTCCAAAGAGTCATGGCTCGGCTCGGCTGTGGCCCTATACTTACTGACTACGTTGTTGAATTCTGTGGAGTTTCCACTGCACTTCACGACAGATTAGTATGTTCGTCATGTTTTGGCAAATTGAAACAGAATAATGATCCAATAAAAATACTTTGACTGACTCATTGATCATATTTAGGCTAAGTCTGACTGTCGGATCAAAAGAACCGAGCACAAAAGTTTTGTTGTTTTAGGATTATCCATGAAATTTAATACTTAGTTTTTGTGATTTTATGTGTAGGAGGAAAGCAGTCTTATGTAATTGTGATTTACATAATCCATAATGAACAGGAAAGGATTTGAGTTGTACCTTTCAGTCGCACGTACTTTATTATTCTGATGATTGCGCGTGTACAATGGATTTGCACATCGCAAATGTTGAATTTGAATGTGGATGACTCGTTGGTTTTCTAGCACAATGGAAGCGAGCATCAAACTTATTCCGTCTTGTAGACCAGCAGACATGTAAAAATAGCAAAAAGTCTGTGTGAAATTGGCAATTAAAATGAAAATGGAAGTCACACGAGGAAACGAATGAAATTTTTTTTTATAAATTGGAACAATTGTGCGTATAACTAACATGTTTCCGCAAAATGTCAATAATTTTACAGATAAACATTTTTTGCGTAAGAATCTATTATTCTTACGCACAATTATGGACTATTTGCGTAGAATTTCGCAAAGTTATCGTCTATCGTAGTACAGTCGTAGTGGCATCGAAATATCTAACGTCTGAGTACTTTCCTGTAACTAAGAATCTGATGACCCCATTAAAATCAGTGCTTTTTCTGGAATTAATTCCACAGTTATTTTCGGGTTTCAAGCCCACGCCAAGAACAGGAGAATACATTTATTAAACATTGCGTTTGTGTGTAACCCGCTTTTTCATTATCTTTAATCAGTGCTCCGATCGGGTTCGGGATATCCCGTCCCGTCCCGATGGGGATCGGGTTCGGGACGGTTCGGGAAGCGAAATTTGTGTCCCGAAAGTTTCGGGACGGGTTTCGGGTCGGTTCGGGATAGCGTTTGTCCCGAACCGTCCAGTCCCGGTCGGTTCGGGACATCTCGAAAATTAAAAAAATATACTAAATTTATAAGCACGAAACAACCACTGCGAACGTATTTTTGAACAAAGAATTGAGATATTCTATAGTTTTTCTACGAATTGAAAGCTAGGAGTAGAATTGAAGTCTGACACCATGTTAGGAGCTAGTTTGCTAGTTTAATCTGACCGCATGGGTCTTCATTTGTTTCAGCGAAATCTAAATTAAAAATTTGACAAGAAACTCACAAAAATCTTGAATAGAATTACATATATATCAATCGCGTTAATTTTAACACTGTTTTGTAGAAAGTGAAAATAGTCAAGAGCACACATATGACGAAGAGTTGTACACAATTATTTTACTAAACCCTTGGTTTGTGTGTTGAATTTATTAAAAGGCTACGATTTGCAAAATATTTGTAAACGAATTGCAGCAAAATTAAGCGATTAACACAGTTTCATGTGAATTCGTCCAGCAATAAAGTTTCACTGCACTTTACTATACCCTCCATATGAGAACAGCACAGAATTATTTTTTTGAGAACTATATGCGTTTGCTTTTCGGGATGTCCCGAGCCGACTGGGACGGGACGGGTTCGGGAAGGACATCGTCCCGTCCCGAAACTTTCGGATCGGGATGAGATATCTTCGGGATGGCCTCTATCCCGTCCCGACCCGACCCGATCGGAGCACTGTTTTTAATCTCACAATCAATTTGATATTTCATGCACGTGAATGTGGGTGCGATATGCGTAACCATCCCCATAATGTAAAAATACCCCTGTGAAGAAAATTTATGTTAAAAATAATTTGTTTACTGTTTTCCTAAACTTCTATTTTTGGGTCTCCGATTAATATCTTATCTTTTATAAAAAACATGTACAGTCGGGTGTCCGATAAAACGAAAAACAAACAAACAAGAACAGCACGAGCACTCGACAATAAAACAAAAGTGTACCTGCCTAAGCAATATCCATCAAATTTCAAAAATTCAAAAACAATGCTTATACAGGGTGAGTCAGAAGTTAAGCCCTATTATTCCGAGAGAATGGGTGAGCCAAGGATGTTGCGGTTTTTTTCTCAATTAAGTTCAGCTCAAAGAAGGATTTACGGATACATCTTGAAGGCTCTACCCAAACATTTAAGAATTTTATGATTTTTCAAAAAAAATATCGTCAAGAAATAAATTTAACATACAGGTGCATGCACGTGAAATTTGTCAAAAAGCGGAATTTATTTAGAATACTTGTTGATTTTCAACAACTTTGTCAAATTCGGACAAAAAATTCAACCATGACCATCAATTTCACGATTAAAATTTGATTTGTTTTGACCGAAATTGACAAAGTTGTTGAAAAGGATTCGAAAATTCAAATAAACACGCCATACTATTCCGCTTTTTGACAGATTTGACGTGCATGCACCTGTATGTTAAATTTATTTTTTGACGATATTTTTTATAAAATTCTTAAAAATGTGATTAAACCCTTCGGGTTGCATCGACAAATCCTTCCTTGAGCTGAATTTAATTTAGAAAAAAAACCGCAGTACGATTTGTTCAAACGTTCTCTCGGAGTTTTATTTTGAAAATAGGGCTTAACTTCTAACCCTGTATGTTAAATGATATTCTCTTCTGTGATTCCCTACTTTTTACTGTTTCAATTCGTATTATATGTGCTATGGCAACCTTCATTGGAAGGTAGAAATCATTAAATTAAGCATGGCAACTGAAGTGGGTTGGGTTAGTTCTGTCCCGCCTCCGTTTACAAGGTTTGTTCCATTCAAGAGCCGTTTTTGGACAAAATTGTTGGAATTTTGATAAGGGACGAGTTGGTGACACTTTCTGCAGGCGAGCATTGCATTGCCATAGTACATCGGTTGTAACGGGCAATGCTCGTCTGCAGAAAGTGTCAACAACTCGTCCTATATGAGTTCCAAAAGTTTTGTCCAAAAACGCCTCGTGAACCCGCCTTACAAACGGGACTGGACCAAACTAACAAAAACCCACTTTAGTTGCCATGAAATTATGATGTTCGCACTCTAAGCAAATCAATAAAGTTCAGCAACCACGGTTATGTCCGACTTTTTTAAACTACGTATCGAAAACGTGTAAACTCTGATCTAGAAAGTACGACAAAGTGTGACTCAATGTATTAACAATAAATTGTAAGCTAAATCCGAAAGAAAGTAAAAGTGAAACCAAATGCCATTTTTATACTGTTCGACGAATTTCGACACTCCGGAAATGTCAAGAAGTGTATCATACAAAATTCAAAATTGGGTGAGGTATTTTTGTCACAACCCAAACCCAACCCGAAATAGTGACTATCCCTTCAACACAACTCTCACAAGTCATTTCTATTTTGGGATTATAAAGCTTATGATCTTCACATTTTCTTAGAAACCTGAAATATTGATGGAGAATCGGCCGCAATATCTGTAACCATCTGCATGTGTCATTATCTCTGAAATTTGACACTGTCCTCTATGACTGACTGACACAAATGTCAACGGATGCTCTCTTCGATATATCACTTCTCGGCTGTCAGTCCATCAGAATTCATCAATTTGTAATTCATAAAGTCCACAGGAAATAATCGAGCCATGCTGGATTGGGTATAAGCCTGCATCAACTGGCATTATTATTACACCATTCAGGGGGCACTATCGACAATGGTTACAAAACTCTCCTAGACCCATTACATAAATTGCAAAAGAATTGGGTCGTTGAGTAATTGAGTCATACCGATTACAATAATTCTGTGCAATAAGTCCAAACCTAGCTACTAATTTCTCAGAAGCACATCTTCCACGAATTAAGTGAACAGATTGCTCTGCTCAGCTTTCACCGATTCGCTAAGTATAGTAACCTTGCCAAAGTCAACTTTGCCATGTATTTTGAATGACCTATATTTTGCAAGCAAGAATTCCCGAAAATATACTCTTATCATTCAATTTGTGTTAGTAAATTTGTAAAATGTGAAAATTTTTATTAAACTGCCTCGTTTTAGTTGGCAATCAGTACTATCAATTTTGATTTGAAACCACTTATGTCGTCACTATCTTCTTATCCACAGTCAAGGTCTTCCATTGTGTCTCAATTTTGAATTCTTTGCAATAAATTTTGAAATTCAATTCGCTATGCGTTATGTGAAGTGTATAAAGGCATACAAAGGAACTGCCGTCAAGCTTGGTCGCTGTAATATCTGCGTCCGAATTTTTAAACTTTGTTCGTCGTTTCGTGCAGCATAAAACACCGTAAATAAATCATAAAACCAACACCACCGGGACAAGTTGGGTTGTGATTGGAATGTTGGTTAACCGGTAACATTAATCTAGTTTCTCTCAACTGGAACAAATTCAATAAGACCCATGAACCGAGCTTGTTAGGTTAAAATATTGTGTAGTATAAGAATTCAGAAACCCAAAAAGCAAACAAGCCGAGTAGTGGGAACCGGTTGAAACTCAAGCGTCAAACGAAGTTACCCCCGTGTGATAATTAGTCGTGATGTAGTGGGAGTAAAATGCATTGCATATTTTAATCTACATACATCTTGTGCGTAACTCAAAAGTCGATTTTCATGCAAAGTACTGGGAACTAGGCTAAAAACTGTTAAACAAGAAATGAATAAAATAATATCCGTTCATGCAGACGGGGAGAAAGCCCGTGATTTCCTGAACCACCCGACTTTCACCCAAGTCTCTGTCTCTGCCTATGCAGTGGAGAAAGCCTACTAAAAATATGATCTGAGATGACGCATACGTAAAACCTACTTTCAGCACCACCAATACCACTTTGGGAGCTTGTAAAACCTTTTTTGGATTTAGGGAGAGCTTGTTTCCTCGTAAATCAACCTTCTCAGATTTTCTTCTCGAGTGGGTAGATAAATTTTTCCAGCTACTTTCTCTCCAGTTTAGAGCGTTTAGAGAATCACTCACTTTTCAGTTAGTCTCGGAGTTGAAATTGGACGTGGATGGTCAGCAAAGCTTTTCACGACGGATTTTAAGGTGAAGTTGTCGTGACGTGGCGTGACTCCTAAGACGAACACAATGACGGTCAACAAAGTCCGAGGCATTCCTCTCGTCATTCTTGTCTTCTTCAGTGTCGTCCTCACAGCTTGTTTTTGCGCCCATGTCCCAAAGTCGTCGTCACTACCATCACGATCATCATTTTCCTTGGCCACCGCAGCTAATGGACTGGACAGAGCTGTCAAAGTGAGAAAACGGGATTTGCTTCAACAGGATGAAGACAATGAAGAGAATGCGGCTAGGGTGGTTATTCCTATGGTAAGTTTCAGAAGGTTTGCATTTTGCATTAAATGTAAGATTTTCAGACCAAAAATTGTTTTTGCTTGTACGCCTATGTATTGCTTTTGCTTCCGAAACCGAGAAGTGCAGAGCAATCTTGGGATTGCGAACCAGTTTTCTTATCACTCACTCACTTTCAGTCAAGCCAAGAGCGAAGTGATGCATTAATTATTACTCAATTCATATTCAGGAGGAGCCGGTGGCCTCAGCTTGTTGTCGTTCTCTATAATTTATATGCTCAAAGTCATGTTTTCCGCATTTGTGAAGAAGACCTTTGCAATAATTGTTTGGTCGTTTACCTGTTTTTCTGTTTCAACAATCGCGGAATGAGTTGAATTTTTATTTTACTGGTTCAGGTAATTTCCAAAAGGTCAGCCACAGCTTTGGGGAAACTCATGCATCTTCTCAGGACGAGTATGGACAACACGGGAGGACGGATTCCAAATTCATCTACATCTCGGGAAAGGGTGATTTCACTGACTTTATTTATTTAGTGATAGTAGTGTGTGGACATCATGACGTAGATCCAGTTGATGGATTGCTCTCATTAATTATGAAAAACTCCTATCATCGGTTGTTTGCAAAAATTATCCGATTTCCGGTCGAATTGATAAAAATTGTATTTGCAACAAAAACAAAACCTTCCCGTCAATCATGAGATTCTGGTATTTGTAAAGTGCAAAAAGCACATCTTGCGAAATTCTGCACTTTTTTTGCGGTGGAAAACTTTCAACAAGTTTCAACTTGTCCGTTTAATCTCATAATTGCTTCACGGAGAAACAGAGTAGAAACTTCAAAGGTCCGGGCAAAAATAAAACCTCTAGGCTTTGGTTTCAATAACAAAGGCTCTCAATGTGATTAAATGTTTGAGGAAAACTTTGCGATTGGGAATTCGGGCAGAGCAAGGCAGAGATTACTATTTGAAGGAAAAAAACTTAAGCGTTTTTGAGAAAGTTGGAACAAAACCCTGAAAAAAAATCCTGCGAATCAATAAAACATGTAGTTCATGGACTGTAGGTAGGCTAGGCACAAAACCCGTATTTGTGGGGGTGAGATGGTTGCAGTCTTAGTTGTGTTGTGTTATGGTAGTGCAAGAATACGAACAAAAATTTAATCCCTTTTTAATGGAATTTTTCAGGAGTCATTTCCTATTTACAGTGCCAATTTTGAAATGGTGAGATAGTCCGTCCTTCTTTCCTTCGTTCTTTCTTTTTTTGTCTTTGCTTGCTTTCAAACTGTTTCCTTGCTTAATTTGATGTACTTAAACTGTTTTCTCTCCTGTAGTTCAACCTCCAACGCAGAAATCAAAAGTCTAACTATCTCCGTTGTTACTTCAATGCTGTCTCCTGCTTCTAAAAACTTCCAAGAGTCTAAGCTAAGCTAGTCTTCGTATTCAGGATCATGACTCGTCAATAATAAAATAAAACACCACCCTGCTGAGAAATCCGAGGAAGAGATGAGATGAGATGAGAAGAGTGAGCATGCAAGCACCCAACCCACCTACCCGACCGACCCGACCCGGCCAAACCAGACAAGAAAGATCATCCATTAAACAAGCAAACCAAAATCCACGCACTTATGTTTATTTTATTTTAAGTGAAAGAACGCAAAAGTTATCTTGTATTTTATTCCTTGTTTTTTTTGTGTCCGTATAATAAAAAAATCTAAAATTCGGAATGTTATGTAATGTATGTACTTTACATAGGTACAGGTACGTAGTAACGCACTTACTTAAATTAACGTTATTATTCTGTACAAATACTTGACGCCCTCTTGGAAATACTTACCCCTCTTTCGTTGCATTTAATCTACAACAATACGATTTGGTTTCAACAATAAAATACATATTTAGATAATAATACTTTTCTTTAACAACAATTGGAATCAGAGCCAGCCGCAGGATAGACTTCGTTGCGTTTACAAAATATTGAATGTATGTATGTATTTGGGTTGGACGGAAGGGTAATGTGCGAAAAGTAGCTGCAGACTGCAGAGTTCGATTCGATTCTTCGCAAGATGAAATATTATTGTCAATTAATTAGACTAGAGCACTTCTTAGTTACGTTTTTGCATAGTTTTCGAGTTGCACTGCTGCTTTGTCTTACAATTTGTGGATCATGAAAGAGTCGTCACAAACTCACTTATGATCAAGTGAACCGTGGCAATGGACGCAATGGATGCAAACCGGACAGTTTCCCATTTTCTTTGCAATCGTAGACTTAAATTTGAGGGCAGGTCCAAGTTTCATGTTCATACTTTGAATGAGATGATCTTCTGTGAGGAGTGGGAGTGAAGTACCGTCTATTGAATGCTCACGAAAAGCCTATAATAAATAATACATAGGATTGAGAATAGAAGGCATAAAATGAGGACCATTGTTAGTTAGTCGCTCTGTCTGCAATGTCATTGTTGTAGAATAACAGCCATATTTACTAGGCGGTGAGGAATGACACGATTTGCCAAATGCTAGGTTCAACCTCGTAGTCCTTCCTAATTCTACTCTTCGTGAATCTTCTCTCTCTCTCTTTTTTATGTCAGCTAGATTGGTGCTCATTTCTTTCTTTTGTTATAGGCTAAACTATAACTAATGATTCACTCGTAATTTCTTAGTGATTTGTCCTTTGCCTTGCCATTCGCCAATTTGCACATTACTCCACCAACACCACCCTTCGTAATAATAATGCAATTAGTGTGGACGGACGCGAAGAGAACAAGTGCAGAGTAATGCAAACCACCTTGGGAAGTGACTTAAAACTTGGAGGGCAAAACAATCAAAGCTTCGTCTAATGGATGCAGTGGTAAAGGCAAAGGTGATGATTTCATTAACGGTTCCTTGAAAATGATGATTCCAAAGGGATTTTGGAAAATATAAATCTGCGCACTCACGATATTGTCATTTGTAAGAAATGTCATTAATTTATCTTGAAGTAATGCCGTTCCTCTGTCACCTTTAGGCAAGTTCTGGTAAAATATTTACAAGTCTGACGAGCGAGATGGTTTCTTAAACAGATTCTAAAATTGCTTTGAGAGCTTACGAATTAAGATTAGTGAATTTTTGTTGAAAGCCATGAAATTCCTGAATTTATTTATACATTAAAAAACCAAGCTTAAGTTTTCTGGCTAACGTCTACTGTTCTGGGAATTGGAGATGAATCTTCTGAATATCTGAATCGCTCCTAACACATGATCTAAGCTCATAATCTTCGAAATTTGATAGTTTTCCTTGCCTTGTAATGTTCTCGCAGAATTTTGGGCCAACCCAACAAAGTTGTTCTGGTAAATTCGTTGTTTGCAAATACAAGTACACAGTGAGAGCATTATATTTGCAATTTCCTATTTAGAATGTAATCTTGAGTGGGCTAAAACTCCTCTGGTAGCATCAAATTTATGAATTCGAGTTGAATTAATGACACGACCTAACTAAATTAACTATAGCCCAGCTTTTGCATCTGTCTGCCTATGCCACAGTGCATTGGGTTCGAAGAAGAAAATCGTGTGAAGTATATTGTATAGTCAAGCGCCTGACGCTCTGCAAAAGGACACAAAAGTGACTAATGAAGATGCCGACATGCATTCGGTCCGTGATAGGGAAAATGAAATGAGCAATGCTATTAATTCAGTTAATTACTCATGTCTTTGGAGCACAAATAATTGCATTAATTAATTAAGCAAATGACAAATACACACTACCTGAACATATTCAGCACAGAGATCGATGGAGGCAACAAAACGGCAGACGTCTTCTACGCTCCAGCCTGCAATTGCCTCAGCTTCATTCGAACACCCGGAACAAGAAGAACCGCAGCGTTTCGTAGGATGTTTCATTTTCTTTGGGGCTGTCAATGAGGAACCCACGGCTCCAGCTGCTGAAGACAAGTCCAAAGGGCTACTAGCCCGTTTACCCGTACTGCTACTATTACTATTTCCTCCAGAAGTTGGGGACGAAGATGATGAAGACATTGTTGGCCCTCCACTAGAAGAACCCGGGTTTCCACCCGCATTGGCCGTGGCATTTCTGACCATCGACAACAAAGTTTGAGTAGAACTCATGTCAATGAGGGGGAATTGAAGCTTATTTTCTTGTTGCTGCTGTTGAAATGCAAGCAGACTTGCGGCTGCTGCGGCGGCTCCGGGTTTTAGGAAACGAGTGTCGAAACTAAACGTTGACGAACTTCTGCCGGAGGAGTAGAGGCTGAGGAAATAAAAATTCAACATTTGGACAAGGCATCATTTCAAAATTGCATTTCCAAGGCGGATTAGGTAGGATATGGAAAGTAAGGAGACCCAGAAATTGTAAAATGTAAAAATTCTCTGCCATCAAGTTAGCGCATTTCGAGATGCCACAAAGAGAATTATTTAAAATGCACTATAAGAAACTTGAAACAAAAGTTCCATCATGGTTTGTAACTTTCGTTACAAACCAAAAATGATGTATTGGACGGCAAAACTCAAGCAGTCCGACTAAAGAGCTCGCTTAAAGCTGAACAATTTCAACTTAAAATTTTAGATGACAGGACTTTCAAAGTTTCAATTGACTAGTGGACATTTAAGATTTGTGATTACAGACAGTGAAGTTACCATCACAGTCAGGTGCAATTCTTTTCTGTTCGTCATAATCCACAACGGATCAAATAAAAGATTTCATATTCATTGAAAGAAATGAATTTCAATCATAAAAATTGAACTTACTCATTTGGATTTGAATGGTTGTACTTTGCGGCTAGGCTCCGCATGAAATCGCTGTAATTTCGACTCATCATTTGTTCCATTTGTTTGAGTGGTGGGCTAGGTGCATCCGAACAACTTCCACCGCCACCCCCGCCAATTCCACCGCTCCCGTGTTTCGGTGGACTAGGTGAAGATCTGACAGACTCAGGGCTTTGTCGCTCATTTTTAATTCTCTTCTTAGCAGACTTTATCTTGGTCGTCGCACTTCCATTGCCATTATTGGTAATACTCGTCGTCGTGGGTTGTTGAGGTGGGAGCTGCGGCGATTGATCCTCTTCAGCAGACTCTGACGATGCGGCTAAATATTGACATAACGTTTTATCACTTAACCAAATTCTTTTGGCCATCTTCTACTTCATCTCATTCATGTATGCAAAGAGATTCAATTCAATGTTGGGAAAATTTTATTTTGGGAGTATTATACAGGTTCATGAACTAAATTCAGAACTATTTTGGCGTGCTTATCTTGGATTATTTATCGACGTGAATTGTCAATATGATTCTAGATCACTAGTCAAAGCATGAACTAATTGGATTTTTTGGGAAATTAAATATAATTTAAAACATAGATTGACGTTTTAAAGCCAAAATTTTGGCTTCATTTGCCCATGAAAATGCTTAGAACAATATTTGCGAATTCGGTTGTTTTTGCACACTTTGTATTACTTATAAAGTGTTGCGAAAAATTTACAAATTCAACTTGTCGAATTGATCGTATGTTTTCTTTGTACGCATTTCTTTTTTGTCATAAGATATGATATGATGTGAGCAGGAGAATGTATCTCTCTCCTTCAAAGTATTTTTACAAATAGGGTGTGATTTGATCAGATTCGGAACGTGCGGTTGCCGTAGAAAGTGAGATGTGGAGTACGGAGCGGGGATACTATACTGGAGTGGTGCACAAACCACTTTTAGAGCTTCCAGGTCAGGGAGATAAAGTACTAGTTCAGATCGGTTCGGTCGCCCGCTTTCCCAGCATTGCACAATACAAATAACAACTTAATCTCTGAGTCTGAGTCGGAGTGGAATGGGAGACCTCGATTATTTCATTGCAAGCAGAAACACGAAAAAAAAGTGCTTTCAGTATTTAATAGCGGAATATCGATGCGGTTCGAAATATTCCCTTCAAATATGAATGCTGAATTTATGAAAAAGATCAACAACTTTTTCTATTCCATTCCAAACTATCCCTGCCTCCAAATTTGCAACCCCTCCAACATGTGCAGCACAAAAGATTTGAAGGTTTCTAATTCCAAGGCCAGACACCAGACACGGGCAAGGTTTGAAAGGAGTTGCAGGTTTATTAATCAAAATGGCCAGGGATTACTTTGCAGGAAATGTAGAATCTGTACTTAATTATCGTAACAGACTTTAAAAAATGAACGTTTTCAGCAAACCAAGTTTTGCTGAGGTTGACGTATGGACCTCGAATGCAAAATTCTACAATCATTTTTTAAAAAATAAGAAAGCCACCGGAAGCAATATTTATTAGAACCACAGGGAGGCAGGTGAGCAACGGGAAGCACCGTCCAAAAGATGGGAATCGAATCGAGCAAAATCAACCTGTGAAAATATATTTTACTTCCAATATCCTTTAAACTTTTCACACCAGCAAGATCTCATGAGTCACTCCGAATTAAAAATCTAAATGCGCACAATCACAAACATCCCCCGGACTATCGAATCAAAGAAAAAAGAAAAGAAATGTAGCAGAAGCAGCAGCTTCTACCTTTTGGTTATTTCATTCTATTGGAAAATAAAAAAAATAAAAAAAAACCATTTAGTCACGTCGGTAATAATCAGAGAGTGATTTCGCAGGATCTTTTGTCAGTTTCTCTATTGAAGAGAAGCTCTGCGATGGCGATGGAATGGAAGGATTCGCTGGTTGTCCCATCGTCGTGTTTTTGGAACGCTCAAGCCCAAGTTGTAGTTAGCAGTAGTAGTCATAGCAGTAGCTGACCTTTGTGGTAGCATGAGAACGCAGTTTTACCCGCCATCGTCATCGCCATCTTCATCGGCACTACGGTGGTGGTGGTACTTGAGATGAGAGCTTCAAGCTCCTTGTGTCACGTACTCGTTCTTCAAAGATTATAAATACCAAAGCGAACCAAAAGCAAGCAAAAGGAAAAGAAGCTTTTAAAACGGTTCGCCCAGCCTACAGCACCAGCCTCTTTTAAAATAAAATTTCTTCCAAGAGGTCAACTGAAAGACTGAAATATTTCCATCGTGTAGAAAGCAGGGGAAAAGATGACGACGACGCGAACGCAAAGAACAAAAAGGCAAAAGCAAACCTAGTAATTAACTTTTATGCACTTCCCTGCCTTGCCTCCTCTTAAAAATAATTCATAGGTTTGCATCGAAGCTAGCTTCGGTTTAGCTTCTTGGAGCTAGATTGTGAGCTAAACTAAACTTTTTAATGAGCGATTTGTATGTTTGGTTGTGAAGGTAGTTGTCAGCCTGTCATTTTCTTGAGACAACAACAATGCTAGTCAAGCATGGGAAAATATTAAACTTATACTTGGACTCCTCTGCAATAATTCAATGCAAATGCTAGCCAACTGAATGATTATGGGAAACAGAAAACTTTGAAAACTTACGTCCATAGCACCACGATGGCCAAACGACTGGACTACTGTGGTTATCCAGCTCAGTCATTCTCAAACTCAAAAACTACTTTCCCCACAAGATTTTTTATGTCCGAGGTATTTTATGCTCAACAATTAGCACGGCAGCAGGTAAAGTGGCGATAAATGCATTTCAAATTTTTTCTGAACAGTTGAATTTGCACTAGAGAGGGTTTGCTGTTCATTGTTTAGTTGGCAATGTTCAGTTTTTGTACTTTGTATTGCTTCTTTCACACTTTTTGGCTCACATCAAACACTCAAGTGTTTTACGCACTTGGACACCTTCTTTCACTGTTTACCGGCTCAATTTCAGCAGTATTTACTATTGCGGTCGGCTAGCAACTTTTTGTGAAAAATTTGGCTGGATGGATGGATTGTTTATGTTTCTCGTAAGTTTATGACTTCTTGCAAAATAAAACAACAATGTGAGAGAGACAGGAAATTACCAAGTTGTAAGTCAAAATTAGACCAATCGAACTTGAAAGGTTAACTCGATCAAAGTTCAGAACCCTCAAAGCGATTGCTCTTCAAAAGTTTCCGAAAAAGTTAGTTAACTCTCTGCCCCGCCGGTCCTGCTGCGTAAATTGGACCTTTTAACCCTTTCCAACCCAGAATGAAGGAGCTCAATAATTTCTTTTCCGTGCACATTACACGTTTTTCAAGAGCTAGCCTCGCTGGGAAAAACAGGGGGAAATGAATGAAAACTCGTTCGTCCGTCCACCGACTGACTGACTGACTCAACTTAAAGAATTAAGAAGCTCAGAGGAGCGTTTCACACCTTGGTTGCTCGCGGCAGTGCCAAGCCATGTCCAAAGCATGCAAGAAGATGGTCCACACTTACACGTTATGTGTATGTGTATACCTTGTATTTCTCCAAACCCTCAGTCAGCTCATCTCCTCTCCTGATCAATTATCATTTTTTATCATCATCTCTCTCTGAAGGAAGGAGAAGATTCGATTCTGAAGAACTTCTACTACTACAAGTTGTGGGAACAGGTGGTATTTTCTCAAGTCAAGTCAGGCAGACAGGACAGTCCGCAGGACGACGAAGACGATTCTCCTGCAAAATTCTGCAGTGACCATCAGTCCAAAAAGACCAAATCTTCTTCTACACACATAACTTGAGGACAAAGTATGTCTATTCCGTAGTTCGTCCTGGCATTCCCATTAACTATTAACATTTGCTTTTGAATGCACAGCAACAGCGTGTCGATGAACTCTAAAATTATCACCCAAATTTCCTTTACTTCCTGACAACCCTTTCCAATGAGCCTGAGCAGTGACTGACCATGCCAAAATACACCTGAGAAATTCTTTTGCTGCACTGCATGCATACGTAGCCCACTAGCACCTTGAGGGTTCCCTCTTCTCCTGTCATGCCTTGACAATTGGACGAAATTCTACGGATCTGCTAAATGCCTGACTGACAGTAAAAGATTGTCCCTCAGCTAGCTACCTTTACGAACGACATATCTAGTCCACATCTCACACTTTTTAAGTACAGGGTGCAATTTTCCTGAACAATTCAGTGTCGGCGGCCGGCCTTTTGACAAATTTTCTAGAGAAAAAAATTGGTAGAGAATGATAATAAAAAAGTCAGAGTAAGTCAAGTTAACAGCTCTGCCGTTTTGTCGTTTAAAATTTAAACACTTGGGGATGGTGCTTTACTCTTTCCCAATGCTGTTGCTGTTAGAGCGAGCTAAGGTTGGATGCTCTCATAAAATCCGAATCGTATTTTCACTGCGCCTCTTCAGTTGCTATCCCCAACTCAGCGATGCAGTGAGAAATGAAGACGAGTCGTAATAATCTGCTAATAGAATTCACATGAATTCGGCGCCAGCATAATGTTCCCGAGTGTGTCTTTGCATCTAAATCAACCCTGCGATGGGAGTAGCCGAAGATAAAAAAGAGCAACAAATGCAGGCATTGCAGTATTGCAATTGCAAATGCTATGAGCTGCGGCCAAGGCTTCGGGTTCGGGTCGAAGTCGAAGCTGGTCCTGGATTTGAGACTTTAAGAAAATTGAATCACACCAAAATACATTTCTCATAGCACGTCCAATAAATTTACATAGTGAATTATTTAGCTAAATTTACCATTTTCAAAAATAGATATCTGGACGAAAAGTTCCCCAAATTACAAAATTGCACACAAGGTGAACTTTGATGCTCTTAGTGCGCTTTTCTGACTTTTGCATTTATACATCATTGCTGCATTGCTGGATCGCACTAAATGTTTCCCAGCCTTCTAGGCAAGCATATAAAAATGTACTAATCGTGGATTTTGTCAAAAGTTGTGAAAATGAATGAAAAACAAAGCAAGCAGAGAAGGAGCATATCATCATCAAGTGGGAAAAGAAAAGTTTGAGCGGAGATACGATTTAAGTTAACGCGAAGGTCGCCTTTAAGATTTAAATTCAAGTTTCCCATCATCATCCCACTGCAGAGCAGTGCTTTGCAATTGAAGTCAGAGAGGAAGTATTGTAATCATCATCATCCCTTTTTTAACTCTTTTTCTTTGTCTGTCTGTCTTTGTCCCTATAAAATGTAGTTTTGCCTGGTATTCTTGCTCTTCTTCTTCTGCTTCTTCTTCTACTTACTTCCCTAATGTTATTTTATTTTATTTTTCCTTTCCTCAGTGACGGAAAGTCACTCAAGCGAGATAATTCTTCTCAAGAGAAGTTCTCGCATGCATGACAAGGGTCAAATGTCTCCATCGTCGCGGCGCAACCACCGGAAATGGTCCGTGGTCAACTCTCTCTCTCTGAGTGTCTTCTCGCACATCGTGATCGTATATGTTCGTACACTATTCTTGTGTATCTTTTTTTCATCCTTTTTATATTCTTTCTTTATCCATGCAGAGATGAACGGAATCAATCACCGTAGAATACTACGCTTTAAAAAATGACTTGCCTTGAGGAAGAAGAAATGACGAGGACAACGATGAGGAGGATGAGACTGTTGTGGCCGCCGCCGGGGCGATGTCACCTGTGGAGTCACTCGACTCCGATGGCGATGAAGATGAACCGCTGCCACAACTTCGGTACTCTGCTGGGAATTTATAGAAGACAAAAAAAAAATAACGTAGTGTTCACATTATTTTGGAGAGAAGTCATGAATCGATTCCAATATCGAACAGAGAGGTTGGAAATTTAGTTTCATCAAAAAGCAAAGTAAAATGCATTTTATGAGCAGTTTTTGAGAACTCAGTTTGTGGTCGGCTATCTCGTAGGATTTGCAAAATGACTGGAGCCGTAAATTCAAATTGTTTCCGATCAGAGGATTTCCCTAAACGTGTGCGAAAATTTGGTGCGTCCCGTCGGCCACAGAAAGATTTCTCACGGGAAACTCAATTTTACATTTGTTTCCAATACAAAGCTCACTTGCGTTTGGCCAGAAATTCAGTTCAGAGATCTTTCATCGGACGATTGGGTAATTCTTTTGCAGCCACACATCCGATTATGAAATTAGGGGTTTAATGCTAAATGCATAAATCAAGCCAGATGTTCGTGAATCCTGCTGCGCTTAAATCGGGCATTTCGAGAAATTCAATTTTGTTATTGGTGTAATAATTACGCTTCATTACGATAATCTTAGCAAATCGTTTCACAATTTTTCCAGATTTTGAATCACGGACATGTGATTTCGTTCATTTACATCATAGCTGACGTAATGAAATGAAATTAATTTCTCGCGTAGGACTACCCCACGGACGACATGTTTCGTAACGAAATGTAAAATGCTTGAAATCTGAAAGTGTCATTGTAGGCGTTTCGACTGGAGAATGGCAAACTCTGCACTCCTACACAAGTAGAGTTCCAGAGTTGAGTTGAGACTCAGACGAGGAGGAAACAACGTCATTCAGAGAAATCGATCTTTACTTATAATGTTACCGACTATCGTTATCGTTCCGCCATCGAGAACGGGGGCAGTTTGTCTTTTTAAATAACATGAAATTGAGATCTCTTCTCATTTCTGATTGGATTAAATCATCTTGACTTTCGTTTTGGAATTTTGAGTCGAAGTTACACAATTCCATCCGCCCGTTAGCCAACAGGTAGGTTCATACTACGCTGGTGTGCTTGTGCTTTTGCAATATTTTTGCTTTACGAAAAATCTTGAGTGTAACAAATCGGTTACGGATCTCATCTCCGATCCAATATCACATTTTCGGCACACACTTTGAGTGGGAGCAGTGGCACGGCATTGTCTATGCGAATTACGTTTTGGATTTCGTATCGTGTATCGTAATTGTTATCGCGAACAATATTGCATTAGATTTCGTTTCGTTATTGTTGGAGCTCAGTCAGGGCAGAAGAGGAAAGGACGCCGGGTCGGTCGGACTTGATTCAGTGTTGTTGATTGAAAAAAAATTCTAACGGAGATAAACAAAAGAACAAAAGATGAGTAATAAAGTATGCATGGGGTTGGGTCACCGCGAGTCATAAACTACGCAAAAATCTTCGTCTGTCTTGACGGGTAAATTACCGAGTAGGAAGAGAGAAGACAAGGGCTTTAGAACAAGGCACAAGAATGAATAATAAAAAAACACGACAATACACGAGCTATTTATTAGGAAGGAATTCGCAGGGATGCTACTGTTTTTAGAGTTTTTGGCTCCGAGCGAGTCACTCAAAGAAAGCCCTTGTCTCTTCAGACGATGCCTTCGCTTTTGTAATTACTTTTTTTCTAACTCGCCGTCATTCTCTCAAACCCCGAAGAACTTTTCTCAAGAACAAGAAGACTGTCAATGACCAAAAGCCGAACATTGCGCTACGCTGCCCAGCCAAGGGCCAAGACTTTCGTCGCCTTCTTCCTCATCCCCAGGGGGAATCCAAATCTACTTTGGCAATTAAAATCCGGCGTTCCTAAACATGATTTTGGCTACGAATCTCTCGAAATCTCATCCGTTCCGAGCATGAATACCCGCCATTCCACAAATCTAAATTTTAAAAATCCAGAATTTTGATAAAATCGGCCGTGCCTTGCTTCCTTAACTTATGTCTTTCTACTTTGGAAAATCTCCTCGGATATAAAAATCCTTCTCACAATTTTTCTTCAGGCGCCCGGAGGATATTTTGGAAGCGGCCAAGCAATGAACCGGGACACATGAGCCGGGCCGCGGCCAAAGAAACTTTGCATATATGAACACATGCATGAAAAGGTCATGTTTGATTGATTAGCGTCTGTTGTTCGATGCGAGTGAATGGTCATCAGCATCACGGTCTCTTCCAACTCCATTCCATTTTCTACTACATATTTACTTGTATGTATAACACATGTCGGACCTTATTTCCTAAGGTAGTCAAACGTCTTGTACACATTTCCCCTATACTAATGCTAAACTATATCTCAAGTCCAACAATCACTAACAATGTCCAACTATAAGCATTTAAACTTAATTACAACAATAATACGAACTAGCATGCAAGCGGCAAGCATGCATGCTGTTTACTATTTGCTGGGCAGTGCAGTGCAGTGTTAGAAAAAGAAAAAAACGAACGCAAGAAGGACATATACGCACGATTATTAATGAAACTGTGAAATCAGTCAGTCAGCCAGCCAGAGCCAGTCAAATGCCGTTCTATTCCCCAGCCAGAAATTAATGATTTTTAAATTTTTTTAAATGACTCGACTTAAACTTATGAGCAAAAGAAATGCTTTCAAAGAAAAAAAACTAATCTTAGGCAAATCTCTCTCTCAATCGTCATCTTTTAGTTGTTAGCCGACCAACCGACCGACTTGGTCGGTTGAAGCCATATGTTGTGACACGGAGATGACAAGAAGAGCTGTAAAGAAATTCATGGGAGAAATCCATCTTAGCAGTTCTTGTCATTCTTTCTGCTGATGCTGGGCTAATAGTGACTACTGCCTCTGCCTGACTGCGTTTTTTTTGTCACCTCAAGAAGAAGATCATCAATCTAATCTCTCTCTCTGAGTTTTTGAAAGAGTCATAATTTGAGTGTGAGGTAGTCGTGAGAGAAGACGTGAAACAGCACCCAGTATAGAATACCTGTTGCTTTTTTCCTTCCAAATCTTTTTTTTTTACCCGCATGGAGTGCTGTGCAGGAAGGAATGGGTGTTTAAGCTCATCTTGAGCCTTCTTTAAGACTCTTTTTTTATCCTTTTTCTCCTAAGTATGCAGCCAACAACTATTAAAGGTCATGAGTAGGCAGAGTCGTGAGAAGCTACTGTGTTCATCTCGGATTCAACAATCACGGCTTAACACATCTTTGCTCCTATCCGCATATCTCTTTCTGGGCAAAGACTAGGACGGTCGGGATGATGCAGAAGTTATGTTAATTGTAATTGTGAAGATTTTAAAAAAAACAGTCAAATTCAGGCAGTGGTAAGGTATGTGTACGTCAAAGCAATTATTCTCTAATTCTGGAAAGGCAGCTTCCTCGCAGCATAATAATTTTGTGTGGATACCCCAAATCAGGGCTCCATTTGAAGACGTCATAATAATTCCAACTAAGACAAGCTTCATATTACATGTAGTCTTGAATGTTTGAAAAATTCTAATTTTGCGTTTAAATTTTTTTTAAATATTAAAACAAAACAGATAGGGTTTAATCGCACATTCTACCAAGTTCTGTAGCACCATGTTATTCCTAGGTTGAAAATGCATTTGCCAAAGAACGCTTGTGCTTGCTGCAATGCACCAAAATTTCAGTGAGCTTGAGCAGGGTTGTATATTAAGTTTGGGAAGGAAAAAAGAACGGGTATGCTGGCTGGCGAGATGAGATTACATTATGTATTCAATGAAGAGAGCGAGAGAGAGAGATAAATTTTGAAACCAGATTGGCAAGCAGTGCAGCAAGCAGTGGCTGTTGGCCAAGGTGAATCAAACTAGATTGACTGTCACGAAAGGTCAAAAGTGTTGGGCTCCTGAGGTCAAAGGTAGCACAAACCAACCACTCAACAATGTAAAGTTCTCTCAGGTTGACGAGTTGAACCGGACAGGTTAGGATGAAAAGGGGTGGAGTAGTACAAGTTCAGAGAGCAAGGCAAAAGTCAGCACAGAGCAGAACAGAACAAAATCAAACTCGTGTGTTGTTTCTCTCTCTCTGGTTAGTTCACCAGTTACCTGTTTTTCAGTTTTTTTATATTTCTATTTGGTCATGATTGTTTAGTGCATTAAGCACCAGCATTAGCATTAACAAGTCAGCAGGGGAAAACTGTGTTTAAATCCCTTGCTCCAATCTAGTTTCACTCACATCAGGATCATTCATGACTCGACTCGACTCGAATCTTTTTTCTTTTGTTTTATAGCAAATGCAATGAAATGAATCCGAGCGTCCAGTTACCTTCACGGTTTGATTTTAAGTGCGATTAATTCAATGCAGGCTAATCTCAACGTAAGGCAATGCATGTAAGACGATGCAGAGACGAGTTCAGTTTGCTGCACAATTGCAGGCAGGCAATGAAGGTGTGCTAAGAGTTCAAGAAGGAATTTATTGTAGGTTACGTACGAGAATAAATTAATCTGACTTGATATGGGTAGTAAAATCGACTGCTTTTCAGGAAAAAACAGCACAGAATTGTTTAAATTATGATAAGAATTTCGTATAAAGAAATTCGCTCAAGAGTTCAACTTGTAAAACTGATCATTATAAGTATCCGCCACCTGTATAGATCTATTCATAATTGTACGGACAAAATTTTTAAATATCGACATGATGCCCCTACATGCAAACATGAATTTTGCAGCGTGTTGACTAAACGAATTCCTACTTTTCCTACTTCGAATTCGAAATAATCCACAACAATGAATTTCGAACTTCGAATTGCTCTCAACACCAACACCAGTGCGGTAGTTTACTTGGTGCCATTTGGTTGAGTGGAATAATGACAGATGTACGAAATTCCATTTGATCTAAGGTGTATCCCATATATAATTCCATATGACTGACATCTAGCTCTATTTGTCGACTGAAAAATGTTAAATGTATCTTTAATGAGAGCTAATGAGAGCACGCTTCATTGCACAGAGTAAAGCAAACAACAAATGAAGTACTACAACAATGTACTACAACAATATTATGAAGGATTTGTTGAAGTATCCTGTTCTGAATTCCTTCCTGGTTAAGGATCTTATTCCATTCACAGTCTCTGTCTTAAAACATATCATTAAAGTTTGAAATGGAATTTCCTGTACTTGCATTTGGAAGGCTGGTTATTTCTGTTTGTGCCAAATTCGACAAATATGGCACAAGAATTTCAAGAGTCGTTGTGAGATTGATACAACGCCAATTGCTCAGACGCATTACCTATTATAAATAATACAGTGTAATTCAGCTGACAAAATGAATCGAAAAGCTTTCTAAATATTCATTTTTAGTTTTCTTCGTCAAAGTTTGGTTGAAAAATTTTCGAGCAAAAATAATAATCAAGGCAAGACCTCATCAAATTAAATCTAGGACCGAATGTCCTGTTGCAAGAAATGATTGTATAATGTAAATATCTCGAATTCATTTCTTCAATCTGTCGTGTCGTTCATTGTACTTTGTATGCATTGATTGCTCTTTGCATTTGAATTCAAATCTTGCAGTATCGGATATCATCCAAGAATAATATTAACTATTCTTCATGCTAAGTATTTGTAAGTGTGATGATAAGGTTAAAACATGAATTGAAATTGTTATGAGCGTGACGATTGGGATGGACCCAGTTTGCGTCACTTGTCATCAAGATCCTTTGACCTGCCAGTTGATGTGTCAATTTAGCATTGTTGTCCGAAATGGTAATATGTCTACAATGCCACGTGTTAAACGTTAACTTTGCATAGATTCCCATTCCCAATCCAGACAGAGATTCCTATTCTGATCTTTGATATTGAAATCAAAATCATTCTTTGTATTTCTGGTCTGAGTTGATTGTCCCCGGAGCTTCATTATTGTGTCAGTTTTATAGGACCAGGCGACTCTTTGACGAGCTGCTCTTGCTCTTATGGCAAAACAACGTTCTCGGAAATTAAAGACTTAGGATGAAAGGCACAGAGTGTATTTTCAACACTCCCCCTCAGGAAGGAACGAATAATAGTTTGACCTCACGAGACGAATGGTTTTCATTAGCTAAAAAACTGAGTCCTGCAACAATCAAAGGCAACAATGTACATAATGCATGCATGCATGCTGTATTCAAGATCCAAGTCATTTTCGGCTAAACTCATCCTCAATCCTCACTCTGAGGATTTTCCTTAGGATGAATGCCATGCTTTCTGATTTCTTCTCTGTACGTATTATTAGTTAGGAATGCGCCATGTCGGCCGGTCGTGATTTTTGGGGACAGCTTCGTCACTCACTTAGAGTTTTGGTCTGTTCTGCTGACGAACCAAGAGTTATATTTTTTTTCTCTAGCCCTTCTTTCGTCTCAAGAAGATATCCTCTTTTGTATGAAGGTGATGAAAAGAGTAGCGATGACTCGGCATGATTTCACCACACAGCCGAAGGTGAGAATCTTTCAATTAATTTTTTTGGAAATTCCTTTCACTCTGGTCTCTCTTTAAGATTTCAAATTCAATTCAAAAGCACAGGCTAGACGCTAGACAACGACTTAAAAAGACTTCGTTTCCATTCCACGGCACAGCACATCACTTCACATCCAACATCACTAATTCTGAAATACCTTCTGTTGCCTAAACTTGCCCTCCCCCTGACTCATAAATCATATATTTTGTATTCTGCATATTCAGCTAGCGTTTTCTTGTCTTTTGAATCAAGATAAGTCAAAGAATACGGACGAACTAGAGTTTAAAATTAGTCAATTCGACTAATCATCACGGATGCATCCAACGTGAATCTGAAGTTCGTCGAATGCGTTACACATTTTATCCGGAAATCATAGAACTCTAGCTGAGTGTAGCAAACTGGTAGAAGTTTGCTAGAACTAGCCAATCGCCGCAGAATTATGGTACTTAGCATGGGATTGAAGAAATTGAAGATAGAATAGGATGAATGTTATTATTAAGAGTGTCTAATAAATCGGCTGCCTGAAGTGCATTGAATTGAAAGGTGCTACTGTCCTGAGTGCGTAAGTATTGTACGTCCACATAAGCATGCAATCCTCAACCTGACAGGAGACTGCCAGGCAGGCAGGTACGGGCCAGGTTGATAAAAAAATGCTCTAAAAAACCACATACAATGTATGCATGGCACAGGTGAACTAAAGCACCATAGGTTTCTCCACTCTAATTCTAATTTTGTGAAAGATTTAATAAAGAACGTGAAGTGAACTAGATTAGTGTTGTCGTTGTTTTTGTGCTGTTTTTGTTTTCCTTACCTTCATTCGTTCTCGAGATGAGGAGGTGATCGATGATAGACGTGAGGCGAGACTCACGTTTTACGCTGCTGCCGCCGTTTCTGAAATAATTACATTCACATTGTTGAAAATCTTCCCTTAAAAAATTTGAATTGGAAAATTGGAGCTACTTTACTTTACGTTTACGTTAGCATCATCTCAGAGGTTAAGAAATACAGGCGCAGGTATCTAATCTGGACGAGACCAGCTAGTCTGCATTGCATATTCGTGCATAACTTATGTATGTATGCAAGCTCTGCTCATATTCTATAAAAAATTATGATAACATGGTCCGGCACCTATTCTGGTGTGAAGAAGTCGGAGACGAAGATCTTGCTGGGCCAGAAGTAGCTGACGGTGTAAAAGAGTGCGGAGCATTGTTGTGTAAGAGTTCCATCCTTCTCAGAGATGAAGAGCCCTGTAATAACCATACGAGAAAGAAGGAATGAGTAATGAAGCTTAATTACCTAAATTGGCAGGCATTTGTGAAGAGTCCAACAATGTTACGTTGGTTTCGGACCGTCGATCAGTCGGACGGAGAAGCTTTTTGCTCTTTTTTGCTTTAGCCCTAGGTTTTGCTATTACAATTACGCCATAGCTTTTGAGATGAGAAAATAATAATATAAAAAACAGCCCTTGACTCTTTTACTCTTTACGTTCTATACTTTTGGACTGATGTAAAACCCCAATCCAATTCCAACCTTGAACTATCTGACTCTGGGTTAATACAAAGGGATCTCATTAATCACCGTGGCCGTAGCCTTAGATTGCTACTGGCGGTTTTTGTACAATTCTACTCCATCCTTACAACTGCAACTACAACATCAAAATCTTACAACATCTATTCTTTAACATTATGGGCAGGGAAAGGTCTTTTACGCTTGGGTTGGCCGGACGGAAAAATTACCGGGAGCGATTGAGATGAACACCCACTGTGATCTGAGATCCTGCCGCAACAATACTGCTCTTGATTTCCTTCAATTCCTCCTGTCCCAAGGGAACTCTCAATTCAAGAGAAGATCTCAAAAGAGAACAATACAGTTCAGCACAGAGTGGAAAGAATAGTCGAATTTTTATAAAAGTAAAGCCCTTCAGTGGTGCACATGAAACAAAAACAATTTGGAGCCCCGGTCCTTAGTTCCGGTTCAGAGAGCAAGACAAATAGTAATTAAGTGGATGGGTAGGTAATAAGATTCATTGATTTTCGGAGAAAAGTCTCGCTTCCGATGACTTTCCATCACTTTCTCCTCCGCAACTTTTTACTTTCTTCGTATTTGGCGTGCACTGCATGCAATTTGCAGCAGATTTTATGTTTTTCTTTTCACTGCCGCCGTTCCTCTCTCAGGTCCAACGAATGGGAATCTTTTCTTCTGTGTCTGATTCTCGCTTTCATTCACAAAATCAGAATGAACTTCAACTTTACTACTGTAGCGAAGACATACAGGAGAACTCAAACAAAAACTTTGTCTAGTGGTGAACAGAATAGTATAGTCAGTCAGACCAAACGAATACTACAAGTACAACAATATTAAACTGTCGCACAACAATGCTGAGGTTGCCCTTTGAATGTAAGGAACCTGAGGAACAGCATGATACAATAATTTCAGTTTTTGGGTTGTAAAAAGTAAAAACCGGTTTTGATACTCCAACCAACTGCAACTGCTTCTTGGCACAGAATCCAAAAGTCGCGTACACAATCCAATGCAACGCAACAGGTGTAGAAAAAAGTTATGAATGAATTCGGTCTTGGTTTTGGGGCTTATCTTTTTGTGAACGAAATGAACTCAAACTCTTTTGATGCACTTTGCAGTTTGTACTCATCACTAGACTTGTTTTACTCCATAAATGTTGTAGCTGCTAGGAAATATTCACCTTTATGAATGTAGAACTTCATGCAAAATACGTCACTCAATTGTTAAGATACGGCAAACAACCGTAGAAAAAGTTTTCAATTAAAATTCGCAAAGAATGCCACAGATTTGGAATTTTCCATAGTACTACACTATTCCGTAGTGGCTGAATTCAACCCAGCTAGCCATCTCACCTGTCTTCATTGACTGCAAGATCGCAAATTGGGATTGCAAAAAGTGCAAACTTTTTTTTGCTGAGGTACAACAAATAACGAGTGTGAGAGTGGGAGAGAGAGATAGCATAACATTTTACAATGAAAAGGAATGGAAAATGCAATGCAATTGGCAAATCCCAAAGGGGAGGCTGGCTGGTTGATCTTTGACACTCGTTCATTTCATTTGTATTTTTTGCATCTAAATTGCAATGAGTCGCATATTTTTATATGTCTATATAAATTATGACTCCATCCCATTCCCATATGCAATACGTGTCAGTGCCAAAATGTTAGCAAGGACCAGGCCTTGAAGTAATCACTACCGGTGTGAGGTGAGGTCAAGGCAAAGCACGTACTTTTTTTTGCAATCAATGTGGTGCTTAAAAAAAGTTAGTAAAATTTTTGCATACCCTTTAGCACTCAGCTTTACCTTTACTACTTACCTGTACCATACCATACTTTGTATGCAGAAGTATAGTACTTAAGTTTTCTTACGATTACGATTATTGCCATTGCTATGTGCTTTGAATTTCTTAGCTTATTGTCAGGAGGTGTATTTGAGAATTTTATTTGCATTGTGTTACCTGCCGGACGACGGACACTTGAGATTGAGAAGCTCAAAGCTCTGGCTCTAGCTCTGAACGAAGGCAATTTATTCAATAAGTATGTCATGTCAAGCCGATGCCATGTCATGGCAAAACTATTACAACTTTACTCTAGTGCTGTGCAAACATTTGAGTTTGGGAATTCAAATCATTGCCAATTGCGAATTTGCCAAAAGGGTTCGTCAATGCCAGTCAAGAATCCAAGTTTAGATGGACATCCAATAAGCACGCACATTTTTACCAAGCTATTATTCATTATTATCGAATTCAAATACAACGTGCAAAGTCTAGTCAGGTTGGCACTTTCATTGAATAGCAGTGGTCAGAAGGAACTTTATTAATTCTAGTTCTTAACATTTTGAATGTTGGCAAGCAAGGAATTAAATTGAGTTGGAGATTGTTGAGGTCTAATGTTAGTGGGCTTATTAATTGTGGTCGTACATGGGGCGTGCAAATGTGAAACATGATTAATTGTATAGGTCTTATTGTCTGAATCTGAAGGCAAGTTTTGTTGAGTGAAGAAATTTCAAAGTACAGTAGCAAAGTGCAAAAGTACCTTTTATTGCCCATTTTGATTTTGGCATTGTAGGGAAATCAATGGTCAAGGGCTTATTAGTAAACGATGTTTTGGTGTCGTGGATGAATGCCAAACTAATTGCCCACAACAATTTTGTTGGTTCAAATAATAGGAATCTAAATTATAGTTTTGTAACTTTGCTTTTCAGTTTTAAACCCGTCGCAGTCTGTGTACAGGTAAACGGGTTAACATTAAGGGGATAAGCGAAAAATACATTGCTTACTCGTATTGCCACTACATGTCGCCGTCTAAGTATGTGTATGATGATTGTGCTTCCTTTTGCAATTTTACAAAATC
>JAQGCM010000249.1:0-30299 GCA_034699705.1 Hymenaphorura dentifera | reverse complement strand
GCTTTGCTGTGCGTGTGCTTGTTTTTTTGCATTGGAGAAAGTTGGACTTTTACTGTTACCGTTACCCGGACATGTGTGAGTGTGGAGGGGGGGGGGAGATCTCACACACTGCAACTTTCACTGTCCGTAAGATAATAGATTCAACGGTCAACGATTATATTGTCTACATGCCACATACGCACTGCGGCCTTAGCGCTGCTTCCCCAATTTCACTTTTATGCCAAGCTCTGAGTTCGATTTAACTTTCTCTCTAGTCATGCCGATTACTATTCGAGTCCTGATGAACACACTGCTGCTCCTAGCAGAACTCCTGGCTCAATTCACAGCAGCACTTTCTCCAAATACTTTCACCTGCAGTACGTACTGTAGTAGACTTGCCTAGTGAAGGCCGATCCACCGGTGACAGGACTTTTTCTACATGGCAACTCTACTCTTGTGTTGAATGTTGATTGACCTGCTGCTTTCACCGAAATTTTGCCAATCGGAAAAGGGGGCTATATGTACGTACTCCCTTTGATATTAGAATGATGAATAAGAAACAAAAGTGAACGTGAACTTTTGAGCAAACTACCAATGTAATACAATTTGGTGTGTGGACCATTGACGTCACATTGGACCAGTTTTCGTTCTGAAGGTTTCTTTGCCTAACCACAGACGCTAACCGAAACTGACAAATCCTTACATTCTGATTAAGTGTGCCTGAACTCTAACTCCTAGACCAAACTGTTTGAGTGTTGTTGAGAAGGATGATCGTATGATTTTCATAGCCACTAAGTTGATTACTTAGCGAAGGACATGTTTGAGCAAAGTGTTGAGACATTACACACTGACTTGGAATGGCATAACATGATCAAATGAACGGAACAGAGTACAAGTTTCGTTGCTGGCTGAGTTTGTCAAGAAAGACTTTTGTTTTGTATGATTTTTTTTACTTTTTGAGTGAACGAATGAAATCAAGGTTTTGTGGCGTTGGTTATGAAACTTTTTGTAAAAAACTCTTCCAACGATTTGTGTTGTGTGTGTGTGTGGAGTTTTGAATCTGTGGACACGACACTGTAGTGTTTCTGTTAGGAACTGAGGAGTCAAAGAAGAATGGACTAGCTTGATGGAAAAATTGGCTGGTAATGGACCGCGGCTGCCTTCAGAAAACACATGAAGAGCACACACACATACACATAATAGTCGAACCGGGAGAAGATCGGAGGTAGAGTGAGGAAGGATGGAGCAGGACACAGTCTTGGCCTGCCACTTGGCGCCTGAGACTGGCGCATGCATCTCGCGAAATCCCACTGCAATCTCTTCCTCAGGACTCCAAAGGACTCCGCTCCGAAGAACCTACTACTGTACGTACCCACTTGTCCCAAAAAACTAGTCTTTTTTGCTCAACTCACAAATGCACTCCGACCATCCATCCATCCTTCTTCTAGTTCGCTCTTTTCCTTTACAACATGCATTCATTTCGGTTCAAAAAGAAGAAGGAAGGAACCACCATCGGATGGACGAACGGACGACTGACTCCTTCAATCCCATTCTTATTCTATTTAAGATATGCTCGCATTTTGAAAAAACGAGCTCACTACCAGCACCACTACAGACACCATTCCATATGCATAATAATATTCAAACCATAAAAGTAGAAATGAAATTAAGGGCAGGCACTGTACTGTACTGGACTACACACTGTATACGCCGCCACAGTACATCACATGGAGCCTTGTGCTGGTGAAAGTCAACTTTCACTTCTGAACACAACACCACATCTCCCATTTCCATTCCATATTACATTCCACGACTGCTTTTGTCAAACGCGCTCCTTCCTGCATTCCAACAACAGCCTTTCCCCACATCACAAGCATAAATGTGTTTGATGAAAAATGAAGAGAGGAAAAGAATGAGCTCTATCTACAAAGTCCGTTGTTCGCATCTTCAACGAACCAAGGTCAAAATCCATAGTCCTGCGAACAAGTTCAAATGCCAGAAACTCGCACCACAAGCTTCTTTCTTGTGGCCAGGGGGTCAAAATGTTTCATACTACTACATATGGCCAAAGAAAATATTATTTTGGCGAGAGATTTTTACTATTTCTATGCATGCAAGAATACGTTGGTTTTGGAGTATCGTGCTGGACTTCAGTATAACTTTTTGTTTTATTGCCAAGATGGTAAGGGAAGGGCAACGGCAGAGAAGTCACAACACTAAATATGGCGAAAAGTTAGTTCAATCCAGGAGTAGAAAATCTAGTTGGCCGGCTCCACTGTCAAGCTCATACACTTACAGTATAAGTTTGAGAAAAAGGAAAGAACAACGACGTTGGACTGGGTGGTTAGCATTGAAGTGAATCTTTGGAAAAAGTCTGAATTCCTGTGGTATTCGAACGCTGGGCTGAGCAATAGTATTTTGGCATGTGCATTGGGCCTGACCGTCTCTTGGGCAGTGGTGTCATGCATAGAAGGAAAGCAGAATTCAGGACCAAAGCTCATTTCAGGAAAATGAAAAGATACTGACGTCCATTAACTCTGCTCCCTCTCATCATCCATTTCTTGGCCAACTTTGGTCAGACTCCTCTTCTTATTAGGAAGAGACTAACCCGAAGACCGAATTACTTCAAATCCGCTGACTCGCCTTTCAATTGTCTGCACTCCCACTTTCAAACACTCCTTTGCAATCTTCTCACTTAAGTAATGCCCATGCACCATCTCCACAACACAATAAAATCAATGTGAAAACCACCCAGTCTGGAGTTTCCTTTAACTCAAATTCCAATAAAAAAAATTACGAGCTACTTGCCCCCGAGTCAATTTAAAAAAAGAGCTCCGCCTCCATTTATGTCCAGAGTACTCAGACAAGTTAATTACGCCCAGCTTTCGATTTCCCAACAGATGATAGAGAAATAACTTCAAGGAAAGGAAGTCATAAAAATTTAATTACAATTTAAAGTCGATTGTCGATTCGTAGAATTCGATTAAGCCTAGGCTTTCTCTTTTGCTGAAGGAAGAAAAGAAGAATTGGATATCCGAATCACATCTTGGGGAAAGCAGAGAAAAATGCGAATCTGTATTGAAGTATGTAGGTTGTAGCAGTACAAGTTAGGCAGTCAGATTATATCATCACGTTGGGAACAATTACGAGTCTCTCACGTGCAAACTGCCAATTTGACTTTTTTATACTTTCCTTGCATCGCACTGCACTACACAGCACTGCCTGCCTGGCTGGAGAAATGACCTGGTAAAAGTCCACACAAGAAACTTCATTCATTCACACACGAAGGCATGGCGGCTATACGGAATTTGCTAGTAAACATATATTTGTAGATTGCTCACTAGTTCCTTGTTTAGATTTGCCAGATGTACGTACGGCAAGGCCAGGCAAGCAGGCAATGGTGTCTGTCCCTCTGCCTCCATGAGAACCTCACGAATGTGCAAAAAGAAGTTTGCAATTTTTTAGCAAAACTTTTCTCTCATTATGCTATTCTATGTATTTTACACGTCGCCTGTTTCTTCCTGACTTTCGCAATTCCGTCCACTACACTCAACCAATGCAATCCAACCTAACGCTACGCAAGGGTTGAGTTAAGTTTGAGTGCTCTATTTTTCCTTTCCTGGAGAGAAAGTTGGACTCCACGAGTTCCACTGCTATGAACGCAACGGAGAAATGGCTGCCCAAATAATTTCTGCCTTCTAAGAAAGTTAGACGACTAACTTGTGGTTTCCGCACGCTACAGAATAGTATAATTTTAGTGAGAGGAAACGGGAACAATGAAATTCTTCTGTTCACACCAACCCACAATTCCTTTCTCAGATTGTCAACTCTAATTCTAGCCGAGCTTTGTCACATTTTGCAGTGCTTTCTCTCCTAACAAACCCAATGTCAAGAGGTCTGTTTGGACATTGGGTTTGTCTTAGTCTTAAAATTCCTGTCATATTCTAGTTAAAATGTGTCATAAATAAAATTCAAAGGATTGATATGTGGACGGCATGGCGGAAAAACTCATTGCTTAGCAAGGCCATCCAATGCAATGTTTTCATGAGAAAAAGACCATCTTTTGCTGCGTTTGCCTGGTTCTCCCTCCAAATTTATCAAACAGCCAGCCAGAACCCAAATACATACAAGACCACCGAGAATGAAATTAGGCGAATGACTCCAACAACCTGCCAAACTTTGCGACAAACAAAAGTTTGTGAAAATAGTGCGTCAACTCTAAATTCTTAGTGTCCTCAAACTTTTTCACAATGAATGTTATGTTGTCTATTTTTACTCGTATCGATTAGAAAGCACCAAAGTCTGGCTGACTGACTAGTTGACTTGCCTTGCTCACCAAGTCTCATTGAGCCTTCTGTCATCGATTTATTTGCAAAATGAATTATGAACTGAGAATTGGGTCGAGAAACTATTAGAATAAATAAGAATGCAAGAAAATTATACTAATTCGCTTTCCAATAGTTCCTTCGTCGTGAAAGGTTAAAGCACAAATTCCAATATGGCAATGTAACAGACTGGCGGTGTTTCTGTGCTTCTTCCTTCTCCTCGGCCAAAGAGCTACCCATTGTCATTCGGAAAGCTTACAATACAACTGAATAATAAATGCTGGCAACTGTTCGACCGCGGGCGGCTCCAACCAGCCCTTTTGCTTAGCTCTCTCTCTGGCTCAACTGAAAGGGCTATGCATAATTTAGCTGAGGAGAAATTTCTTTAAACACGTGCCGCTGCTGCTGGTGCAGTGAAGGGGGATAAACAAGAATAAAAGTTGGATAAAAATACTTTTAGTAGCAAAAAAAAAAACGTTCAATAAACGGAACCACTTTTCAGCGCCAAAATGACAGTTATGATATTGCGTTTGGTTTGTTGGTGGGGGTTGGGATATTGATGTTCTCAGAATTGAGGGAGCTTTAGTTTAAGGGTGAACCAAATCCTTGTTGCGTTCTCCTACTTTCTCCTAAACATCAATCAGAGCCTGGCATGTTGACTTGCACCAAATCTGAATTCTTCTCCATGAGCTTATAGTCTCTACAGACAGACAAGGGTGCGTTAAATTCTGCGTCTGAACATCGAGTTTGGCTCTGGTTCTATCCAGCCAGAGGA
Organism: Hymenaphorura dentifera; assembly: GCA_034699705.1. Classification (NCBI taxonomy): domain Eukaryota; kingdom Metazoa; phylum Arthropoda; class Collembola; order Poduromorpha; family Onychiuridae; genus Hymenaphorura; species Hymenaphorura dentifera. The sequence continues at coordinate 25,220 of JAQGCM010000249.1, read as the reverse complement.
TATGGTTAGAACAGCCGAGGTGAGGTGCAGCAGAAAATAAAACGGTTGACTGAATGGTTTAGTTTATCGAGTAGAATAAGCTCAATGCCCTTTAACTTAACTTGGCGAAAATCAAAACTACGTGTACATGTGTGCAGTTAGGCTGAAAAGTAGTATGTATTGCGGTAGAAAGTAGAATGAAAGTCTAGACGGAAAACATAGTGAAAGTGCAATCTAGAATTCCATTGGCAAGAATTCTCTACTCTTTTGTCTTTGTCACGTCCTCCAAAATGACTTTTCGTTTTGTGGCCAACAAAATGGGGGCAAAACGGAAGAGCAAAGTCGGAAACTGATCCAATTTCTCACTGTTGTGAAAAAAACTCAAGCCTTCAGTAGAGACAGTAGCGACCATGGCAAATTTGCACATAGTCAATTGAATGTACGCAGGTTAAATATGTCTCAAAATAGTTGCAAATTGTATAAAATTTGTAAGAGTTTTTCAGTATTCTTAGACAAAATTGGCAGGAGTAAGGAATTTGTATAGGAATAGGAATGAGCTGCTGAATTGCCTTAAATGAGCCGGTTTGTTTGCCAAGGAATTTCCATGTGTAGTTAAATTTCCGTAACAAATGTAAAGTTAGAGAATTGGAGCCGTATCAAAGGGACCGCCGATGCAGAACATTCATTGATCTCAACTTTCACTTTCCACCCTGTGCGCACACCGTAAAGCACAATCAGACCAAATGAGCATATCTCCTCCTACATCACCACCAAACGACTTCAATTATTCCAAAAGCCTTTGATGAGAGGTGTGTTCATGTAATTTAGTATTACCTTGATAAATAATTAATTGTGATACAGGAATTGCGTGTGGTCCTTTAAATATGTCATTCAATGTAAAAATTGAGAGTATATTAGTGAGCACTGGACCTGCTCTACTCCACAGTACAGTCAACCACAAGGAAGTGAACAGTGAAGAATATATCAATCCGCCCGCTTTGCTTGAATATGTGCCGCCACACAGAGCACAGATTTAAAAGGTCTGAAGGCCTCGATAAATCTAGCTCCCTTTACGTGACATGGTCATATATTTAGGCCTTGGTGAAGGCAGTCGTATGTATGTACGTCCAGAATCATATTTTATTCTTTTTGGAAACGTTCCAACAATTCCAAAACGAAGGCGGCTACTTATGTATCCGTAGTATTAGGATTATGTGTGTGTAAACCCATAAAATATCCTATTAAGTAAGATCCGAAAAATACAGATGCAGAATTCGTGCTGGAAATCTAAATTTCTACCAACAATTGTACGATCATTTGGTAGCTTAACAATGATTTCATTGTTCAGCGGCTACTTGAGCATCGGTCTTTCTCTGTACTTAAAAATTTCAATCTCCCGCAACGAATCTCTAATTCTTTAATACTGGAGTATTGAGCATTTGAGTTATTGGACAGAATATTTTGTCTTAAACCTTAAGGTAGTTGCTTCCAAGCTTGTATCTCATTTTAGAATCGGCAAAAAATAAACTCTGACGATGGTAGTAATTCGATATGAAGTAGAATATCTCAACTTTTGCTAGTCCAATGCTAGAAGCGCTGCCAGCGGAACTAGTCGCATTCTAGTATTCTTCTTCGGCGAGGAACCTTAGAAGCTCACATTCCAACTTTACAACGCCAAATTCCTGATCGACTCACATTTCCAGCTATAATAGAGAAACTGGAAATTGTAGTCTGCCGGAATTTAAAATACTTCAGCATGAATACGTGGAAGCAGTTTCTGCGCCAGTTCCACCGCAGTAAATATTGAAGTCAAGTTCAACCAAAATTCCATATTGATAAACGCGCTGCCAAAATGTACTTTTAGTCCAAAGGACGTGCAACCACCAAATTTTTAATTTGTCCGGAAAGCGGTATAAAAATCGAACGCACTCGCATACAACCAAATATCAAAATGTGGCTAGTTATGGGCATTAATATGTGTAACCACTGTTTTCTCTCTCAATCTCGAAAATATTGGCCCGAAAAGTAGATCTCTTGAAGAAACCGGTAATAGGCAAGTCTGAAATTATAAGATTACACTTATACTCACCCGCCAGCAACCAAGATCATCTGCATCCCTGACTATCGGTGGGTCAAAAGCGGCATATCAATAAAGATGTAAATATTTTTGATTGCACTGGAAATATTGTCAGGAAAGGGAGTGTGTTTTAGCGAAGCAGCATTGTTATTAGGAACTGAACCATTAACAGTTTTCACGTGATGAGTAGCTCCAAAATTGTTCTCCCATACTTAAAAGTCATTTCCCACCATGTGAACAATAAGCGGCATAGTACGTGATGATGACTATTTCTTAGAAGCAAAGATATGGAGCAGCTTCGCTGGGAGCTGGCAATCATATTTTGCATGAGTCCCAAAATGTTAACTTAATGTTAATTGAGAGGGTTGTATTAGGAAGGTGGTCAGGTTCAGCAAACTTGCAATTTGTATTGGAATTTGAACAACGCGATCCTGGAGCACATTTTCTGACCACCCAAAGTCTCTAATTGATTTCCAGTTTTTCGCATGATTCTCACGAACGCCGCTTCTCATTCCTCTGGCTTTGCGAGCACGTGACGAGGAATCCCACAGAGAGTCTACCATCTTTCTCATTCCAGAGTCTTTGGAATGACTCAATGGACAACTGACCGAATTACTGCTCCGAACACACAAATCACTGCACAACCTAAAGTATTGGCATATCCTTAACATCATCACGATTCGCACAACTATTTAAAACATTTCGTAACGGTGGAGCAGCAGACAACAGCTCTTGACGACTTTAATATCAAGCTGCACTTGAGGGTCATCTTAAATCTAATTTGAATATATGTCGTGTTCTATGCATTGAGCTCAGTCAGATGTACCGTACCGGTTTGTCAGTTCAAAGTTGGAATATGGAAACCAAAATCACACTATGTAATTCTGTTAGCGACAATTGGAAAATGTGCTGATTCGGGGAAAGCATGCATGCATTGTATGCGTCACAAGGGACAGAATAAACGATACTGAAAGTTAGCTGCAGAATTATGCAAAAATTTGACTACCACCACTAGCACCTCATGAACGAAATGATTATCTGGGCGGTTGATACTGGGATAGAATTAGGGTATTAATTTCAGGATGATAGCAATATTGCAAAATCTGAGGGTGTAAGGATCAAATTGTTATTCTCTTCATGTCCAGAGAGGTCTTCTGATGCATCCGTTTCCCCTTTCTCCTTCTCTCCTAACTGTAACTGTGAATTGAGATAGTTGAGGTTATCGAGACAAGCCCTGCTGCATTCAAGTCATACCCACGTTCACATATATAGTAAACTCGGCTGGCTTTCTCCAACTCAAAATAACGTTAACCCTTCGTCATGATTCCAATTACTTTTCTAAACACGTCCGACTCCTTTCCCATCCATCTGAAGGAAGGGTTGAGATTACAGGAAAAAGTCTGGACAGATGAGCAGTCGTCTCCTCGAACATCCAGAGACATTCGAATTGGTATTTGCCATTGCAAGGAGGAATTGACGGGTTAAATGGCTGTAATCCTAAAAATGCCCATCGCAAAATAAATATATAAGAAGCTAAACTATTTGGAGCCGTTAGATACATTTCAAGCAGAAATCCCCCCTCTCCTTCTCGTGTATTTCATACAAAGTTGCGAGTCTTTAGCAATTCCTAATTAAGTGATAGCTTTAAGAGCTTGCATTTAATTTCGAAGTATTGTTGGGAAGGCCTTAGGAACACGACTCCAGTGGGATACGCCACAACCGTCGAAAGGTAAATTTTTTGCTTGGAAAATGTCACCTCCTATCTGCGTTCGCGTTGAAATAAAAGATTTTATTCACTACTTTTAACGTTCCACCCCCTGGGAGACAAGACCCTAACTTTAGCACTCGCACTTTGTCGAATCATGTCATCAATTTATTACATAAACTCCTTTTGGTTCTCTTCCTGACGTTGTACTCTTGACTGCACTCGTCGGTTGACGCACGAGATCAATGTGCGGATCAATGTGCGGTTACGTGAGTCAATGAAATTCCAAATACAAGTGGATTCAACCACAAATTACTACCCGTACTCTAACATTTGCAAAGGTATGACTATAAATGTCCAAAATTTCCACACAATGTCTGCTGTAGCTCTGCAAGGTAGCCAAATTACAAGAGCCAGAGACTCACTCAAATGATGACGAATTACAGACGCAAGAGTCTTTAATTAATGCATGAAATCAGTGGAAGTCTGCTCAGCTGTCATCAAACAGAAATCAATCCTTGTAATTTTGAACCAAAATTTGAAAGGTTCCATTTCGAAATCAGGCAGTATTGTTACAATGATTATACTAACAAATATGGTTGCTCTTTTAAATGTAAAGAAATAAAAATATTTAGAGTTCACATTCGCAAAGTATTCGAAAACCTAAAACTAAAAAATTCAGTGCAAAGCTATCTATTGACGGCTTAAAAAACCAAGGTATTTAAGGGTTATGTTGAAATCGCACCCATTATTCAAGTTCAGCCAACAAATTTGAATTAAAGTGTCTGCCAACAGTAATTTCTGACCAATTCCTAAACTCACATTCACATTACGGTGGGGTACGAATTGGGCACTGTAACCCAATTTCCTTTGTGCTGCAGCTGCACGGCAGAGCAGACCGGTCACGAAATCTTTTATAGAGCAAAGCTACTCAAACAGACAGCTATGTTATTCTGAACTAAAGAAGCCACTTGGATTTAGAATGAAAGTAACGTTAGTGTGCTGGAGTCCACGTGCGAAAACGAAACTATTGTTCCTGGATGACGCACACAAGGACATTATGTATTTACAGAAGTGTCTGTACGACTGTCGACCTGAACTATTGGCAGCATATATACCTGCATTTATAGAGCTGAAGACATGACATGGTCTGGCCTGGCCTGGCGCTAAGGGGGAAAACTGCCGATTGTACCCGCATATATATTTGTTATCCCCGGCCTACTATGTGCTACTATTATTTGAGTCGTGTTGAATATGAGTTCTTTTTTTTTCATTTGGAAAGGCAATCTTCATGCAAACTTTAGCACTCATTATCAAATATAAGTAGAGAATTTTGCACGCATACGTTCAAAAAAAACATCACGTCACGTGAGCCAACAGTTTGTCCTGTGTTGCTTTCGCTAGCTAGCTAAGTCTTCGCTACTTCCTGCATTCCTTCCTTCCGCAGTTTGCTAGCTAGATACCTCCAGTTTAGGCGGCGGCGGGGGTAATCCATACCTTCCTTGCATTGCTTGGCAGGCTTAGTGGTGAGACCGATTTTTTAACCATTTCATTTTACTAAGTTCAACACTTTATGAATATTTAGAAAGCGAAATTGTACGTTAGTGTCAAAGGGAATGGAAAGTTGTCCAGTCTCTCAATTCCTCTACAAATGTCTGCTTTTAGGACACCAAATAACATACAGATACAGGCTACAGTCTGTCTTCTTAGATGCATATAGCTTGAATGGAATTGGAAATTCCATTACCATCGCGAGCCATCCATGCTGCTGCTGCAGTGCAATCGTTTGCTCCTAAAAGTATTTTTCTGGACAGCTTTTCAGCCAACCATGGAAGTGAGGAAACGCCTTCTCCGAGAAGTAAAAAAAAGAAGACGATTGTGGACTATGTGGACAGTCTAGAGAAATTTGGATTGAGGGGGTTGTCTATTCTCCTTACAAAATGGCTCGCATGCTATTTTCATCACATGATTGCAATTCTTCAAAAAAATTATACTGGAAGTCCTCTCAATAATTATTTCGCAAGTGAAAGTCGGGGAGTAAAACTCTCTTCAGGTTTAACGTATGCAGAAAAACGTATAGTTGCAGTGCACTATGGCAGTATTAACATGCACTGACATGTGCAGCCAAATATGTAAGACTATAAGGCTACGTACGTACGTAGTGCTTGGAAAGAGAGGGCTACACTTTGTATTTATTTTGCCGTGCCCCAAAGAGATTCGCAAATTGAGTCAAACCTCTCCGTGAGTCAAAACTTGTCCTGGGCTCCTTGGAAAAACTCAAAGTGAAAGTTCTCTTTCCTTCAAAATTCAATTCCTCCACAGAATTATTTTGCCGTATGTGAATGTGCCGAAGGCTATTTTAGTAGTGCAACTACTACATAAACGAAACGGATCCCTCGTGTGTTCTACGGTTCAGCTTTACAGCAGCCTGACTGGGAAAGACCAGGAGTGATACACACACAACAAACACAAAGTCAAAAAGCACAAGGAGAAAGCTGTGCAAATCTGCTCTCAGTCTCTTCACGATAGAATTTCCGAGGAAGGATTCACTAATAGGTTGAGTAGACATTATTATAAGAGCTCAAGCAGTCAGTGAGTCCACTTTAAGTCATCATCATGTCAAAATCTAGACATTCACTTATGGCTCGAGTAATATTTCTCTCCCGCTTTCCCCCCAGCAGCCTCAGGAAATCATGATAGACTCTCTGATCCTTCCTGATCTCCTTGTGTTTTGATATTGAAAGATAATCCAAAGTGAATGTCGAAATTATGCCTCGCAAGCCAACCAGCCTTTCGGTTCCACTAGCTCAAAGCAAATATTCCAACTCCATTTTACTAATAATAATGCTTGTTGTTTTTGGAAAATTGTGATTCGTCCTAATTCCTTAATGGGGGATTTAAACTATTTCCACTTTGGGTTGAAGTCTGGACAGGACCAACCGGTACATCTGGGCTCAATACATACAATGTACTGCGTAGCAGACAAAACTCTATCCATTATAAACGACACAATTTATGTCACAACTTTCACGATTATTTTATTCTAGGTGTGAGCTATTCCTGGCTTCATTCGCACTACAGCACACGTGCTGGACCCAAACACTTTCTTCTGACACTACGGACTCAAAAGCACGACACAAAGTCCAGCACCATTTCACGGAAGAAGTGGACTTGGAATTTGGAATTCCAAAATGCTGTAAAGTACAATCAATGGAACTCAGCGATTCTCTATTCCAAGAAGCGTGAACAAGTGTGTAGAAATATATATTTATATAGTTAGGTCTTCCTTGTTCCGAATCCGAGCCGCTCTTCTCAGGCATTATTATGACGAACACAAAAATTAGAGCCAACTTTCACCATACATTTACACCCCTGCCTATCTGCCGCTTTCTCCATTGAGCACAAATATATATCAGCTCCGGGCCGCCCCAGCTATTTGTGCTCAGAGTTGTAAACAAGACACTGGAGTAAAGTTGAGTGCACGACAGGGTAGTCTAATGGAATGCATGAAAAATGAACAACTAAATTCCTCGCAGGGATTGAACTAGTACATATAGTAAAAAGGGGGCAGACAGTGGTTGTGGCTTTTTTTGGACAGAGTTGCAGAAGGTAGGGAAATATTTTGAGTGAGTCGGGCAATTGGAGCATTTGAGAAAGTAGAGAGAGTTAGTTTAGTTTAGTTGAGTTGAGTAAAAGTCCGAGACCCCGATGACTTCACTGGCTTACTGCTGTGCTAAACAATTAAAGTGGATATACGGCGACAGGTAAGGGTGAGAAAGGTATTTTTTGCCGAGAGGGACTTCGGGCTTAGCTCCCATTTCGTGTCAAATCCTCAACCTTTAATATGATGTATATCCCACTTTGCTCTTCTATACTACCACAACATACATAACACACTAGGGCAAATATGTATACACAAGGCTTCGTGTCCCCCCTTTTTCGTATTGTGCAGGAGCCCGGGTATCGGACCCACACAATAGGAACACGCAAAACTCTATACTTGTACCTATTGTGAAGTTAGGAATCGTGAACATGGTTTGTCTGGTGTACGTTATTTGGCAATGGTCTCAAAATACTAGAGTGAAAGTTCCTTTCTCCGCCATGAGTTTTGTACCGCACTTTGCATTTCAGAACCATTCAACACCAGCACCCCTTTCGAGGGAGACATCATCCCACACAAGCCGCCGCCACTGACAATTATTTGCAAAAGTTTTATTTGACTACTAGCTTAATTTTAAGTTTTTCTTGTTTGAAAGTTTTTCTGTTTGAGATCAAATATTTTTGTACAATTGACATTGTATTCACATGACGCGGAAACTAAAATCCGCACATAATCCACACATCAGGCGATCCAATCCTTAAAAAATTGGAGGAAATTAAGCAAAGCATGCCTTGTTATTTTTAGTTTGAAAAAATTAGTTTGAAGGCAAGCTAGGTAATTTCATGGGTTTGAGTGGCTCAATTCAGTAAATTAAACTAACAAATGCTACTAAACCAAAGTTGATCTGCACGTTGCAATGATTATGTGTGCAAAATCGTACGCAATTTTTCCGCATTTGGTCCGCAACCTTTCAGTTCTAAAACCCGGTGTTTAAACATTTGAAGAAATAAGTTTAAAGGCTTGCGTTCGGCTATAGAAAGGAAAACATAAGCTTGAAGAAACTTAATCATAGTTTGGTATCTATAAATTTTTGAGCGACTTTTTGCAACCTTATCCTTAGGGTACGCTAACATCAAATCTATCTAGTATTAGTATTGATTTGGAACGAAACCTATGACCTCGGTGAATTGACTAGTTCTTGTGTAGTGAATATGTACTGAGGAATACCAGTCCCACTGACAGACTGGACTGGGCTTCGCCTTTACAAAATTTGAACCCAGTAAAATTACGATAGTAAAAGACATTTAACAATATTTTTGTGCAGCACAAGGTGTGTTCTGTCCTTGTGTGTGTATTTTGAGCACTGTCCCTCCAAGCTATAGTTATTTTGGTTGGTAAACATCGTTTCATTATATGAACGCTTCCTTCGGACGGACAATTTGATAGACGTTTTTGGGATGGAGGACAACATAGAATTAAGGATACACAGACTAATCTCAGTTCGGACACCTCCAATTGAAGCAATAACTTTCATAGTGAGTGCTTGGCATTGGATAGGTGTACTACTGTCCTACTGTAACAGCAGAGTACACAAAACATTTCGATTGATTTATTTTGTGGTTTGGACAAAAGGGAGAGAGAAATACTTACATTTATTCTATAAAGGCAAACACGATTGGCATTCATTTCACTCTTTGTTGCAATTGCTTCAGTTTGTTCCCATATTTCTTTTGCTCCAATGCCCCATAAAATAAATGACGAGTTTTGAGGCTGAGCACGGCTGCTCGATACATTTACCATTTGATCAATATCTTCCTTATTACACGAATATGATGCTTGTCGCCCAGTGCATCTAGTGTCAAAAATGACACAACCTATCCTTAAACATATTTTATTCGCGGGGCAAGCAATTTTATCTGCAACCAATTTATTCTAAATTCAGGAAAATTAACTTTAAATGAAAGAATATTTCACGTGGAAGGTAACGATGGGAAACATATTAAAAGTCATACAAAATTTGTAAATTTATTACCAACTTAGGTAATAAATTGGTCATGTGCACTACATATGACCAAAGGCCATTCCAAGTCGCGTACTGCTATTGTTGTCATTCTCAGTTCTGGTTTCAATTTTAGTCAGAATTGTAATTCTTCGTGTCCTTCACTAAGTTATGTTATGAAGACAACCCCTGCATTGTTTCTAAGCTCGACTACGAAATTCACCATTTGGCATTTTGTGCTAAATTTTGTGAATAACGGTTGTGAGTTTCTTTGCTCTTCGTGCAATCAGGAGAAAAGCAAGGTTTAGTGAGTGCTGTCTAACTCAGCAGACCATGAAAAGACAGACAGGCGAAGGCGAGTCCTTATATAAAAAAGCCTGAACGAAAGATTGAGGTGTGAAATAAATCAATTGAAATTGAATCAGGCACCACCACAGACTGTCAGCCTTCGAAAAGAACATATTTCCCAACCTATCTCCCTTTCACTTAAACTAGGCTTCAGCCCTTTGTGCTTGAGGAATACTAAAACCAAGAAAGCACGGAGCGCCAGGCTAAATAAGATAATTCAAAAGAAATGTATGCAAATAAATTTAAATAAATTGGTGGACTTTATTAAGGGAATTTTATCTCACGTTCACCGGAATTTAATTTCTCCACTTCTACTTCGATGCTCCCACCAAAGGCATGCACGCTCTCTGCATGCCTTGCGGGACTAGTAAGTATAAAATCAGTTTATTTACTCATCCATTTCCCCCCTAAACATTTGCGTTAAACTCGGAGACCTAAAAGCTGAGACTGAAGCATTTAGTTATCTAGCCAGAAGTCTCTGCATAAAATTCGGATGTCCGAATTGAATTTGATGAATCGATGAAAGGACGGGTTCGTGTTGAGTTAATTTTGAAAGGTGTATGAATAATGAACTGTTGTGCCTTCGACTTCATCATGTAATGCAACCTCAATCTCAAGCAAAAGCCCAAATTCTCGCCCACCCCTTCCCTTGATGGATAGCTTCCATCCCGACTGTTTTCAATTACATTCATTTTCTCAAATCCTCAGCCTACCGTCTAGCCCACCACAATGAGAAACTTTCCTTAATTACTTTCATTTAATTGACTCTTTAGTGAGTGACTACGTCTATTAAAAAATAAGCCTTCGTATATCCTAAACCTTGTACGGACGCAGCAAATAAATTCACTAAATTTACATAGACGCAGTGCAGCCTGCAGTGTACACATTCTCTTTCCTGAGCACGAATGCCTCCAGAAACGGAAATCACCGTCTTCCTCTCAAAATTACTTTATGGAAGAAATTAGTATGCATATCCTCAATGCTAGTTTACTTTACCTGATTTGAAATTGAAAGAATATGTCAACTCGATCGAGCAAATGGCAATGGCAAGGCAATGAGAGTATCTCAATCTCGAATTTGTTTGCACTTAATTAAATGGGAATTCCCAATTGAATGCCTCTCTCCCTGGACGACTCTCAAATACTGTTTCATTAAGATAAGTGTCTCGTACGGAACACACACTCCCTTCACGTAGCCAATTAATAGGAATTCCGTAGATTCGATACCACTCAAGCACTCATAGTCATCTAAGTTAACACGAATTCGTGTTTTGGCGAAATGGGACACAAGATAGTACTACTCATTCATTTGCTCCTTCCTCTCTTCCTCAGAGCTCAAATAGATGCGGAAGTTAATTGGTCCGAGCTGGTAATAAAGACCTACACTCAACTGTCCTCAGGACCAGGCTGAATGAGCATCTCATTCCCCCCATTTCAAAGACGGCTTTAAGCACTAACAATCTGGCAAATAGAGACGTCAACTATAATGAAATTTAGTCGGGCTGATGAAATTCTAAGTCTCATATCTCACTCACTCTACAAATTTGTACTCATTACAGCCAGAATAAGTGGAATAACCCTCTGTACATTAACGTTGGCATGCTAAGCTGAGTGTTTACATACTTTATGAGTGCATGTCTTCCTCCCGGGTGACGATGATGAAATCTGTGATGGAAATACATGTACTCTGGAAGATTCCAAGATCCGGAAACCATGACTGCCGCCATCTTGACACACAATCACTCGAAATAACTGCCAAATTTGACGAACAATGAAGCGTAATGAACTAGTTCAAGTTCAGAAAATCGAAATTTCAAACACCGGTGAAAATATTTATTTGCACCAACCAGTCACACGTTTCACAAGACTAATTCTCAAACAACAACTCCTTCGATTGGAATTTCAAATATTTGTTGCCCACTAGCATTTGGACGAACGTTTTAGCAGTTTGTCCTGTGACGATGCGATGTAATAAAATTGCTTGAGTGACTTTAGTCTGACAAAATGGAGGCGATGATACACAGAGTTCCATTTCTTAACTTTAGCAAGTTTACTATGTATCGAGGACGTCAAAGTGCCTAAAGTATAATAATTGCGTTACTATTTTGATAATTGTTTCCAGTGCCAATTGATGACCCGCTTCGTTCAAAACGGGGCTCAGGGGGCGGTCAATTAATGATTTTCTCAATTGCCGAACTTCCATTCGAATCGTATTGGTTTAGTGGATGGCAGACAACTTTTTAATTGAACCAAAACCAAAATTAGTGCTAGCTCAACGAGTACGAAATCAAGATAGGAGAAGTGAAGTTTAAATATTTCAGTCGCATGGCGTCATAAACTCGGGAGAAACAGGTCCAGTTTCCCCTCAGAGATGTGTGTACTTTGGCATGTTTCATGTAGACAAAGGAGAAATATTGGAATCGTCCCCAACTGATTTCGCCCGGCATCCTTCATTCTGTCTTGATATCAACCTCAAGTGATCTCTAAAGTTGCACGATTCCTCAGGAATTGCAGTGCAGAATATTTATGGTTCAAATCATCAAACGTTCCCAAAACTGTACTGTACAAAATTCTCCATTGTTCTAAACTTATTGTTTGACTGACCAGACCAAGCTAGGCCACGCCGGCACACAAATCAACAAAGTTCAGCAGCCATGAATGAGACTTTCCAAATTTGTCGTGTATTAAATTTTAATAGGAATAGCAGGTCTGCAAGACAGTCCCAATCTCCAGCAGCAGTCCGTTACACGGTAAGAACAGACAGCAAAATATAAACTTTCCACCTTTACTTTTAATTGCATTTGTTTGCAAAGATGTCTTTTGCACGAAATCCTCACCACTGCACCTCTTCCAGAATTGTTTTTAATTATATGGCTTGAACAAACTTTTGGAAAGACAAACTCCTAAATCCACAAATAGAACCGTGCTGAACAAGGAGGATTGATAATTTAAATATTTTGATCTGTCAGTGACACACGACACGGTGATCCAAGCACAAAACCAGAAACTGTTGAGCCAGTTCTTTCAATTGAGCACAAAATGAACATGAAATGAACAGGGCACAAAAGGAGAAACTAACTTTCAAAACCAGGCCTGCAATTCCTTCACAAAATCCAATGTTTAGAAATGTCGAGACAAGGAAGGACCTGAAGATCGACAGCTGAGAAATATTCTCGCTCCAGTGTTAATACAGAGTTTCTGTTAATTCTAGAAGCCTATGCTGTACTTACGTGCTCAAGACAACGGCTAGTTCAAATTTTAGAACTTTATCCTCTAACAAGTTTATGCTCAAGGAACACAATTAAATTTTTTTTAATAGAAGGATCATGTGAAAACCTATTGCTAGCTTCTTCGAATATTTTTGAATGCATCTCAAATTACTTTTTTTAAGAATGTGGGTCGTCGTCTAAACAGTTGGACTTAGGACATGTATACAGGGTGACTTGAAAGTTAAGCTCAAGTATGAAATTTTCTTTTTCTCGAAAATCGTAGCATCGATTGGTTTGAAATTTTAACTGACGGAAGTTCAACCGATTTATGAATTTATGGGAACAATTGCAGGGACTATCTTTTGCAGATCTAAAATAAAAATTTTTTTTAGTTAACACTAGAGTCTTACCCAAAAAAAAGCTTGCCAAAATTCTGCAAACAGTAAATTTTTAAATTCAAACTGTTTGAACGTGCCCACATTAACCACGCATTAATTCTAATTTCAAACAACGTGGCTTGCTTAATTTATGACAAGCATAACCTTCGAAACTTAATACGGTCAATGATAAAATCAAACAGTCACCCCAGAAATTGAAAATATTGGACCATTTTCTAGAAAAAAAAAAGTGTTTTAAGCTGGGGCTTAACTTTCAAATCACCCTGTACGTAATAAATGTAGATGGTATACATAGATGTGGACTTGAAATGAGCAAAAAAGAGCGGAACGGCTGATTAAATTTAGCAAGCAATAAAGAGGAAAATTGTTCGGAAAGAAAAACAAAGCATAGCTGAGGTGCTTTGACGGCAAAGAAAAAAAATGGCGAGTCTGGTTGCGCTGCTGCATACGCAGCGCAGAGGATGGAGTGCTAGTCGCTAGTTGAGCAAAACACACCCACCATTTGGGAACGTTTTGAGTACAGAGCCAAAGCCAAGTCACTCTCAAACAAATATACAATTTCATTGGGTAATATCCTACGGACGGACCGCCATCTGTTTACATGTAGCTACAGCAGTCATCTCGACACACTAAATGCAAATTGCAAATACGATTTACTGCTTGTACAAAGGGAGAGAATTTAATGACAGGCGGGCGGACGGATATGTCGAAATTAGAGATGCCAACATATGTGTTGTGTTTCCCTCTCCCTTGAATTTGGTACAGAGCTAGAACTACTCGTGTTTATTATTATTTACTCCAATCAATTTGGACAGGACGCAAAAATGTGGCTGTAAAACTTCATCAACAGGTATCACCAGTCAATTTTTTTTAATGCGGACGGCTTTTATTGAAGTCATTACTATTACTATCTCATTCTAGGGCGAGCCGTGCGAGGTGGTTGAACAATGCCAATCCTTACGATCAGAAACTGAATTTTAGTTGGAAATTAGTCCGTGACACAGTTTAAACGTGTCCTCGTTGAAAACCAGCATGCATACATGCAATCCTTTCAAGTATTAGTGTCATCATTCTTCTAGGGGCTAGAAAAAAAGTATTCTGAAGAACTTCGACAAGGTCACAAATTAAAGGTCAAAATCACATGTTCACTTGTTCTCTAGATAATTTGATTTTTTTGCATTGTTATTTTGGGTCGATGAACAAAGTACCGCTAAAAAATTCCCTCACGCCCGATTAGAAAGTGTATTTAGAGTCTAATAGTTTAATAAATGATTGCCTGGCGGGATCCTAGGGATCCTAATTCCTAGAACTCTTCCAAGAGCCAGAAGCCAAATGATGCAAGTTGTTTGGAGAGAAAGCCTGAGATGGGGACTTTCTCTTTTTATCCTCCCAAACGCGCTTTTAATCTTGTATAGCTAAAAAAGAACCACATCCATTCACATTCTCTCTTTTTCCACTAGAATTCACGACTGACGTCACTACCTGGCACAGTGGAATAATTCCTTCGCCAACATCTCTCCTTTTCAGAATACTAATTGACACTTAAGTGAACATCTAGCAAAGTCTAACCCAGCATCCCAAATAATATTATTCATTTTCATCTCTAATCTTAAACTAAACTTTCTCCAAAATCCTCTGAAAATGTGGTTGATGGACTCATTTGGTATTCTATAAAAAGAAGATGTGGTGGGGGCAAGGGCAATTGCCACCAGGCCAGATCCCAATCATCCTTTAGTTATAAACTCCAATCTAAAATCTAAACTGGAGTGAGTTGAAATGCCGAAAGTCAAACCAATTCAATTCCCATCACTTCCCAAATAAATCAAAGTAAGAAGTGCTTTCTTGTCAAATTGTCCATTTCTAATTTTTCATTTCGACGGAAGCAGAAAAAGAGAAGCCGGGCGGTATGCATAACTCGTAAGAACCAATTCTCCGTTAGCAGTGGCAGTGCAAATGTGATTTGCGTAGAATGATGGCAAGACACGATTTTGCAGTGTAGAGCTACCAGCTGTGACCCAGATCCTATATATGTTTGGGATTCGCTTTGAGTTGATTGTAGCAGAAATAGGATGAGGATGGAATTCTTGACTACTTGACTGCAGAATTTGTATGTAGTAGCTGCTAGTCTTGCCATGTCTTTTTCAAACCATGGAGTTGAGAAATTCAACGGTTACTACAGAACGGAGCAACCAAAGTTCCATTTCGTCGCATTTCCGCTTCCGTTTTTAAAAATTTTGAAGTTGTTCTATGTAGGCCCAGTTGTCGATTTTATTTTGCCTCAGTTCCGCTTCCAACGAAAAGAAAGCTTTGGAACCTAGACTCTTGAAAACTCGAAGGCTATTCATGAATGATACTGATACTCTTTACCAGTGGATATTTCAAAATATTTTAAACGTAATCCCTTCAGAAATTCGGAACTGTCCTGCACATGGTCATCTCATCAGTGCTTTGTGGGAATGTCGGCATCTTCCAAGCATGCATGTAGTAGATACTTTGGGATCCGTAGTCGGGTGGAAAGTGGAAAGTAATATTTGTAGTGAAGAAAAAAAGAACACACTAACCTGATATTAAGATATAAACTGCGGAACTCGTCCTCCTAAAACTTAACGTAAAGGATATGGCTCCTGCAAAGAACCGAAATGCTCTGATTATCGGCGGCATGCGTCGAATCTAGATGCTAGAGCTCCGCAATGCCTCATGGTTTCTACTGCCTTATTCTACCAACTAGCCAAGTTCTCCTACACCAGAGTCACGTAACAAGTCTTCGAGCTCTTATTTTTCCTAGGAGAACTAGCGCTAGATTTCTTGCGAGTCTCACTGACAAGAGGGCGCGCGTCGAGAAAGCCTCACTTTATGCTTTCTTGCTTCAAGAAAACTCGCAAAAAATTCGTTCCTGAACAACTATAATACTTTTTCGAATAATTGGCAGTGACAATATTCGATATTTATGCTCTGCAAAACAGAGACTTCATTGAAATAGTTTCGCTCAGTTTTCACTGGAGAAAGCAAATATTCAGTGAAAGCAGACTCCTCAGGATTACGTAAAATGTGTTCAAGACCTAACATTAACAACGAGAAACCATTTCCGATTCGCCAAAGCCACCAAAAAAATACACGGAGGCTCGTAACACTCGTACATCGATCCTGTAGTTTTCATTCGAGCTTGGAAACAATAGGCATAATTTTGCAAGGCAAGTATACACCGATACCACTTTCATTTCGGACCGTCAAGTCAGATATCAAAACTATATTTTTTAAAAATAATTTCACACGGATTTAAACGTTTTAATTAATAAGAAGTTGTAGACGCTAAAAGGAATAGAGAACTTTGAAGTACAGCCAAGGAAGACTCCAGTCCAACACTAAACACTAATATCAAGAATTTCCAGTTAGGGTATCGGCAGCAAGGTAGTTGTGCTCATTTGCACTACTCTGCTAGCTGGATGTTCCAGCATTGGCATTTCAGTTCGGAGTGAATGATATTAAATCAGATCCATCAGGAAATAAGGCCATCCTACAAATGTCAATAGATGGCATTCCAAAAGACAGATGTCCCACAAAATGAAACTTTTAGTAGTGAAGTTATCTTATGAAAATGAAGGCATATATTGTTCGGATATATTGTGACAGTTATGAAAAGGTCAAATCTGCTTGTTTTGATGCCCATTCTGTGCGTCATGAATTTTACACAGTAATTAAACTTGATGTATATGCACGTAGTGTACAAAAGTGTTGATGGAATGCAATCAAAAATTTCCGGAAGCAAAATTATTAAACTTGAATTACATACTTTCTGTAGCGTTTGATCCCCATCATCTGCCCGAAGATGTCCGTCATCGCAAACATTTTGAAGGGTTGAAACCTAATTAAGGTTTTCACTGCTCTCCCTGCACTACAACGACCACGATTTTGAGCATTTCACAATCACACTCACGAAATAGACAGAGTGAGATTCCAGCACACTCATTTTGCATGGTAAAAGATTCTGTTTTCATTGCTGCTCTGCCTGCTGATTCACCACATTTTAATTTGCAAATCTCACATTGCAAATCAAATTATCTAAATTTGATTGTTGAACGTATGTAAGTTTTTGGAACGAGGTTATCTGTTGTTGGAATTGTTTTGTATGTACTTGTTTTGCAAAGCAAGGTGGAATTTGGAACAATGAATTTACAAGGGGAGGGTGAATCTGTGTGCGTCACAAAATGCCGGAACGGAATCTGCACTTAATGAAAAATTAATTTACTTTATACAGGATCAAAGACTTAGCGAAGCAGTGTAAAAAAGAACCCGGGCCGGGGAGTGAGTTCTCTACTCTCCGGATTTGTTATGATTTGAAGTGAGTTGTAAGTTGTTTCAACTCCTGGTCCAAAACCAAAGCACATGTTGGTGTTTTACGTACGAACACATTGTAAGTGTGACAAGAAGTTGGCCCAGTCAGTACCTTCTTGAATGATTCAGTCCCAAATTGTGGCCTAATTTTAAATTTTGAATTGACGCGAGAGAGTGTGTGCACTGCACATACACATACATATCATTTTGGAATTGCTGCTGTACAATCTTTTTATAAGAATATTTTTTGTGGTACATAAGGAATGACTTCGTGGTTGAGGATATCTTGGGTTCGCTACGCTATCTTCGATACAGAGACGATTCAAAATGTGGATAGAAACTTCTCCATCTTCATCCAACCCAAGCACAGCACGAGTACGTACGTACGTTCGTACGACCACTAATCCAAGTTGTATCTCTTGGCTTTTAGTATCAAACAGATGCAAAATTCAAAGTAGGGAAGGGTTATAAGTTCATGCTTTACATCTCGGTGATTTAAGGTTGTGGGCGTGGAGAAAATTACTTTGAGCTGCATGTGCATTTGAAATACTCACTTTAGCAAACATAACTTGTAACTACAACTAGTGCCACTGCTCACTGCTCACTCCTGATCCTTAGAAATTTATAAATCTATATTTAGTTTTTGTCTCGCCAACGAGTCTTGTGATGTGATTTGAGGCAAAATGGACTTGGAGAAATCTACGAATAAAAATAGAATGTTCAAGAAAAATCGAACATAGTATTTTCACTAGGTCAAGTCACATGGAGCCGCGATGACAAGGAGAAGATTGACTTTAAAAAATGAAGGCTAACGTCGTACACCCTACTGTCGCATTTAAAATATTAAATTCAAATTCACCAATCTTAATACATTGTAAATATTTACAGTTCCAAACAACTCAATTTGGATGAATATTCCATCAGCTTAAATTCCAATTTTTGTGAAGGAATTCCCTTGCGCTTATTCAAGCTCAAGAATGTTTACTCCACTCGTACTCCTGCAATACCCCTACGGATCATTAGGATAGGACGCCGCCGCCTCATCCCAGTCTGTCATAAAATATTGAAAAATATATGTGTTGACTGTTGACTCGTTTCGCACACATGACAAGGACATGTTTCACTCCCATATGAGCCACACTCCAGAGATTTGAAATGCTGACACGGTGAAAACGTCAAAAATTGCATTCGCGCATGCAACACAATAACCTTGCACAATTTATCAGACGAATTCAGTTTGACCCAGTGAGTGATATTTTTTTTAACAAGATCACTGACATTCTGCACCAAATTCGTAAGTGGGTTCGTTTATCTCAAAGGCAATCAAATGTGAAGGGTAACTTGGGAATTCAGGACTGACTACAAGAAGATTTGCATCCGCATGTAAAGAAAGGTAGCCAGCCAGCCATGTGCGCTAGTGCTAAGCAAGCTTTCCTTAATCCTCAGCAGTGTATCACTTACATTGCATAATGCATTTCGACAAAGTTCTATTGCTTAATATTCTGAGCATACGTCACCCCATGTCTCTACAAATTTCACCGAGTTTTGCTAAATTCTAGCAAATGAGGTTGCCAGTGAGGTTCTATATTTTAATTATCACTGCACTCGACTGCAGCAAACCCAAACTCTCCTAGGGAATCCGAGTGTCAAAAAAGACAGAGAATGAGACCACTACGCTGAGCTGGTAAATGCAAACTGCACTACGACGTGCCCAATTTAAGAGAGCCAAATCCCTAAAGGTAATTAGGTCGGTAGGAAGGACATGGTTAAAATTCAGGCAAGTAACAATTAATTTAATTAGTTGGGACGATCTGTCTGCAGACTAGGATGAAGATAAGGTGGAGATCGTAGAGTGGAGAAAATGGAATTCCGACACTCGCTGAGAAGAATTTCAACAACTGTGCTGAGAAGAATTTCAACAACTGTGCTGAAATGAAAGGCGAGGGAAAGGAGCAGCGACAGACTCCGTGTTTGGATTATTAGCAAACCCATATGAATTGCATCTTTCTTTCTCTTTCTCTCTCTCGAGGAAATTCGGTGGAAAGGTAAGCAAATAGGCACAAATCTGACATGGTTTCCATTTACAAATACCTCGTCCTGGTTTGAATTCCAAAATGCTTTCTCTTCAAGGTAGACGACGTGAATGCAGAGAAGAACAAAAAAGCGTTTCCTGGACCATTCGGTGTATCCTTATGGAAACAAATCATGGAAAATATCGAATGGATGCATTTACATAACCACTGCTGGAAAAGGTATGGGGAGAGGAAGCATACGAGGATCCGTCTAGCGCATTGCACCACGGCCACCTCATTTCCTTGCAACTGCATTAGTACATTGTCTAATATTTGTTCGTCCAGGTTTGGAGCCCTCGTCTTTCCGTTTTCCCAAACTATCGAAACTAAAACACTCCATCTCACACTACGTATGAACAACAAGACTTGTTCCGTCCGACTATTATTTAAATAGCTATCTCGAATGAAACGGATGGGACGGAGAGTCTGCATTACATTCGCCAGAAATAATTTCACTTGAACTAATAATAGAATTTGAAAAGAATACAAATGCGGGGGTATGGCTAAACTTAGGAACGCACGTACACTACTACCCCCGTCATAAACACTTATAATCGCACTTACAAAGTTCAATACAGTAGTAGTAGATCCATATCCTTTGCCTCCAGAACATTTCTTATTTACATTGATTAGCATCAGCCAAGACTTGCTAATTTTAGAAAGTTTATTGGTCTCATTAATTTGTCCAAATATCTTACGTCTTACGATACGATTCGTCGTCGGCATTACTTTTCGAAATTAACATATTCGCTTGCCTTAATTATTATATGCTTTGTTTAGAAAACAAGCAAGCAAGCTTAGCAAATCCCTTTGATGGTTTTAAGCTGGCGGCGCAGACTGAGCTTTTAAAAAAGGAACCAAGAATTAGAATTTAGGTTTTTGTGGACTTTTTTCCAGTTGGAGGAATGTAAAATGAGCAGTTGTGTGTGTGTGTTTGTAAAAATTAACACACTTAGCTCATGTGTGTGTGGTAGTCTTGGATTGACCAAATACCTGCCACTGCCGCCGTCACGCAATAATGTAATAAGCCCGGTCCATAAGTATGTGACCATTTGGCCGGGTTTGAAAAGAGAAAGAACAATCTAATACATACATGAAGGTCGAGCTAAGGTACATGTAGATTCCGAAGGAACTAGCAGAGTTTTGGCATTAGTATAGAATTTACACCCGTCTCGTGGTTCAAGAAAGAAAACATTGGTTTAAGTGCTACATTAGGTTGCGGATGATATTAGAGGATCAATAATGATCTTGAATTATGTATGGAGTGACGGAGTTGAGGGAAATTGCACATTTTGCACTTGTTTGTACTGTAAAGGAGCTCAAAAAAAGTAGCACTGTTGCTGCTGCTGTGTGCTGTGCTTAGCGCCCCTGGGCCGGAACCCGGAAACCATGTTGCTCGCACAATAATCCGAAAGTAACCAAAAACCCATGCCATGCCATGGCATGCATACCCTAGGAAATAAAAACTTGGGGAAGAACTAGTTGGAATTGTTGTCTACTTCTACTTCTTTCTGCGTTCGACTTTGAATAATTCCTTCTGTGTACTAACTTAACATGAATGTGTTCTCATTTTTTTGTCTCTCTCAAGTATGAAAGTCCTTCTCTACTATCTGCTAAAGTGTGGTTGGCTTGCATGCCATGCCGCCAAGCACGCTGATACTGGTTTAATATTCACTGGAATTGATTGCAAATTATTTATCGATGCACTTGCTAGATGGAAAATAGAAGGTGTACATTGTTCGTAGTTCGTGCACACACTCTCTCCGTTCAAGAATGCATGAAACCTATCCTGCCATTCATTGATCGTTCTCTGGCTCATGGACAGAGAAAAGTGACACTCACCAAGGGTGCCTTAGTACACGGTCATAAGGGGCCACAAAACCCAAGGAAGCTGCCCAACTACTTTGGATAAGATTCTGCATACTTACCTGCAAATCAAAATGAAAAATCAGAATTAGTGACAAGTTTTTTGATATCAAAATGTAATTTTTAATAATTAAATCAAAATTTTTGCAAGGCTGGATGAAGACTACATACATACGTACTAGCAGTGCAAATGCTACGACTACTGCTGTACCATTTATCAGCAAAATTAGACCTCTACGTCTAGTCTACGAAGGCTTCGGTTTAGCTTCATTTGATTTTATCAAAGTTAGCGACACTCCAGTCGTCCAACAAGCATAGGGTACTCACAAACACCCGTATTTGTAATTCGAATGCCCGACTTCAATTCAGCTGCTGTTCACATGTCAAATGTCATGTCAGATCACACGCTTCATTCCAAAAATTATTATACGTGCATATCTGATGCCATCGGTGTGGAAGTTAATTAATATAAGGTTTCATGCTTTCCCCGTCGCGTCGTTTCGTTTTCTCATTCATTCCAACTTTTTCATTCAACTTTGACAAACAGGGAATTCATGTGTTGCAATTAGCTCAAATTGTTTCATTCGCAACCTATCTAGCCCATTTAGAATAGCAATTAGTTGAGCTCTAAATATAATTGTAGGGCTATGGATATCATTCACGCCAAGTACACTTGAAACTACACGAGAAATGTCAGCAATTCTCTCAATGACTGTTTGTATTCGAGGTGCTGGCATACTTGCATGCGTACATAACATATACATATGCATGTGTGACCGTTTGTGCTCGATTGGAATGTAGTAGAGTACAATTTAGCTCAGTTTTATACCAATTTTGACTTTCAAATTTTCACTTTGACAAGAAGAATGGGGAGAGAGTGGATTGACGGTTGGGTGATTAATGTTGAGAACAGGGTGCTCCTACCTAAATAGTTGACAACTATTGACAATATGTCTCTTTGAACTCTGCTTTTACCTGAGAAACCCATTTGTTGACTCACCCGGCCAGTGCTTCCTTCCCATCTAAACATTTTGGGAACACTTAAACACCTTTTTAAGAACCGACAATAGCTCGACTTTATGAACATTTAAACGTTATGTCCCCTATTGGAAAGTGTGAAGCTAATCTGATCAATTTAATCTATTCATAAGAGGACTTTTTCAGAGCAACTGCAACTTCCAACGTTGATAAGGCTAAAAAGCTCAATTTTGTAGTCCATTTAAATTTGTCACTAAATGTCTCAAGGACCGTGTACCGGCCGTGGTGTCTGGAAAAGACACGAGAGGTGGAGAATTTTAAGCATGTATTCTTGAACCAGATATTCAATCATTAAGGAGTAAAGATTTGTCATTTAATTTTTATATTTTATAAGCGTGGTGTTGATTCACTGATGACGATGGGCTCGGCCATCATATTTTGGGGTCGTCTTAGGAATGGTTTTTGTTTTGAATGCATTCATCGACAGCTGACTTCAAAGCATTCATTCTTTAAAAACGCATAAACTTCGTTACCTTCTAATTCAAGAACACACACTGTCTGTGTTCATATCGTTTTGGTGCTTAGCCCATGCCTATTATCTAAGTGGAATCCTTTGAACAATATTTTGTACTCGTAAAAAACGAAGAAAAGTGAACATTTAATTGAATTTCTTTCGGTTTGTTGGTGCAGAAAATAAAGAAATGAGAATTATTAACGAGGATTGTGTAAGAGAACGTGCGAGGGCTGGTGGATTTAATGATTCGCAAATATTTAGGAGCGCAGCAGTGCTGCAGTAATACATATTGGAGTTTAAGGTAAGGCTGAGGAGTATTGAAAGACGACAAGAAGGCCAATAATAAATTCAGCACGACATATGAATTCATAAAATATTAGCGACATGTGTCGACTAAGGACTTGGCGTAGAAAATAAATGTTTGTCTAGGTATTCATACACTTGAGCTACTTTGTCCTTCCGACTATTCATAATTTACGTGATGCGTTACAAAGTCAGGAACAGGTGCGAGCAATTCTAATAATCTTTTACTCTCATTTCAAAATTTTGTTGCTGCATTTGTTTGCCCCAAATATCAGGTTGGAAATGGAACAACTCCAGCTTGGGCGTGCAACGGAATTTTAATAATACCATCAAAAGGATTCAACTTGGGATTAATGATTCGCATATAGCAACGTAGCCTCACGATTATAGGATAGTGTCCTAATACTCTTGTACTAACATCTGTACAGCGGGAGTCAAAAAGAAAGTTTCCATTTAAAAACAATTTTCAAAAACAGTCGAACGGTAAAAATTACGTAATTTGTGCGACAACCCCCAAAAACGAGATGTTTATCTTGGGTTGACGAATTGTACTGAGTAGCTGACTAAACCATGATCAAATAGCTATTTTGTGGTAAACAATTCTGTAAAAGTGAAAAAGTGAAAAATCACGCAAGACGTTGAAGGTAGGGTGGACAAACCCTTCAACCTGTTGAACATAATTTAGAAAATTACCATAACTTAATCGGGTCAGACCGTTGTTCTCGTGATTTTTTTTAATTAGCTGCATTATTTTTGACTATTTGAGATTACCGGGCTACATTGCTATGTATCCGAATCATTAATACTGTATCAGTTTGATGGTAATATTAAAATCCTTTAATCGGTTGTGCCTGATTTAGAGAATTGTTACAAATAAATTAGTCAGTAAATCAAAAAATAGAGCAAGTCGGTTTCTGTCATTGATGCCAAATTTGGGGACCCACTTATTTAACTTGTAAAGCTGGATATTTTTGCTCAACCATCTGATCAGATCTACGATAAATGGATAGCTCCATTGCAACTGGAACTGTTAATTGAACTTAATAGCTTCTATACCAGAATCTGAAAAATTAACTAATTTAATGGAAACTAGTTGTATCTTACTACTATGCACCAAACAGAGAATTGGTATTCGCGCGGTTTCAACATTTTTAATTGCCAATTAAGGTCAAGTCAAGAATTTGGTCAGGTCTTTAATGTAAAACTTTCGTAATCGTGGATTAAATCAAGCTCATTTCTGGTTTTTGAATTTCAATATAATTTCCTTCGAGAATGATTTTTTTTCGCAAATATCGACTTCTTGGAAGTAGGTAAAATAAAATCGTAAAGTTTGGTTAGGCAAAGCGACATGCGATGTCGGTTTTTTCTGAAAAGAATAGTTTTTGGACCTTGCCCGGTGAAATGGAATCGCATTAGTTCTCCCATAAGAAGACCCCGTCTTTGAAAATTTGTTGTAGCAGAGGCAATTAAATTTGCAGAAAAATAATTTACGAATTATGTGACCCAATTGACTCAAAAAAGTAGGACAGATCTCAAAGTCGAATAGACACCTGGGGTAGTCTGCCTTGTAAGTTCGGCGTTCCTAAAACACAAGGACATCAAGTCCAAGACGGAACCTTGGCATCGGGACACTTGAAATCATCAATCCCATTTCAACTCAATCGAAGTTGAAAAGTATTCCCCAAAAAAGTTCAAAAATTATGTGAATCTGAATATTCTAAAAAAAAATATGTAATATGTTTGTATGTTTCTACCAATTCGAATGTTCAAAAATATAAGCATTCGTCATAAATGTTAAGCTAGAATAAGAATATTATTCTGTATGTGGTTATGTAAATTC
>JAQGCM010000248.1:0-30327 GCA_034699705.1 Hymenaphorura dentifera | reverse complement strand
TAATTTTATTCCGTACAATTTTATACTGATCCCATTTGTCTGTATTTCTATGTCCCTTTGCTGTAGGTTTAAATTTATTTGCAATAGTGTTAAGGGAGTCAAACTCAGATGTCATCCATTTTTTTCTTCCTTGCATGACTCTAGTTGTTTTAATCGGAGCATGCAAGTCCAGAGCCGCTTTGATAATCTGCTTAAACATCTCATATTTCTCGTTAATGTTTTTACAATAGTCTAGAATCCACCAGGGGGAAGTTTCGATCATCTTATTTAGTTTTTCTTGGTTCGTATTTTTGAAGGACCTCTGAGTGATTGATTTTGGTGGGCATTTCGGTGTTTTCGA
Source organism: Hymenaphorura dentifera (assembly GCA_034699705.1). NCBI lineage: Eukaryota > Metazoa > Arthropoda > Collembola > Poduromorpha > Onychiuridae > Hymenaphorura > Hymenaphorura dentifera. The sequence goes on along the minus strand of JAQGCM010000248.1, from coordinate 29,987 downwards.
TTTTTTTCGAATAGTAAATATCAAGTCATGATCAGCAATGGACTCCTTCAAGATACCAAACTTACTGTTTAATTGCATTCAAAAAGACGGACAAATCGCCAAGGTTTTGTTCGTAATTCCCACACCAATCTTACTTATTTATATCACACAGCGTTTCCAAAAAGTAGCATTCCTAATTAAACACTAGACCGACAAATTTCGGTGCTAGTTCCTGTTAATTTTAATGGAATTTGTGTTAGGACAATGTCGGCGAGGGTGACGTCAACAAAGCTTGCTGGGGGTGGACAGAAAAAAATTCACTTTTTGCTAGGCGATTGATCTATCAGGAAATCTCGTAACTAGGGTAGTTACGGAAAAGTTCATTTTTCCCGCTTTCGGGTAGAAGTTGAGGATGCCTTATCAACAATGATAATCATGCATTTTAGTAACTATGTAACGTACGTGCACCACTTTCCTAGCTTTAAGGCATAGAGTGTATGAGCTCATAAGGAATAGGCTAAGAATGAGCTAAGATATGCTAAGGCTAGGATAAGAATGAGGGCAGGGAAAGACTCTCAATAGATTACAGTTGGTGATTTAGCTCAGTTGGTAGAGCACCTTTGGCCTAAAAAGGGAACTCGCGATCGTACCCCGAAGTCGCCAACCATTTTTTGAGAGTTTTTCTTCTCATCGCTTCAGCTATCATGCATTTTAGTAACTCTCCTGTACTTCTGAAAGAGCTTTTTATGTCTAATAGTTCTGTGCATGAGCACAATACTAGGAATGCTAAAGGGATACACTTGTCCAGTATCTCAAATTTATCAGAAAGTAAAGCAATCTCTCATGCAGGTGCAAGAATGTGGAATGAATCTAAGTTGGACGAAAACGTCTCCCTTGTAAAATTCAAAAAGAATTTAACTACATTTGTATTAAGTGACATTCGAGATTTTAGACTAACTCATATAGAAGCCAATGAATGTAATACAACTTTAACCTATTGGATAAATCGGCTAATCATTATTGTTGTATATATTATATATATATGTTAATTTTTTTGTTAGTTATTTTCTAAGTTACTGCAAATGCAACATCGTGTCAATCCTTCTCACAATGCAATTACCCAGTTATGGGAAATTGTGTTGCGTAAATAAATAAATAAACAATCAAAAAATTAGAAATTAAATTTAAGTCTCCATGCTTGCCCAGCAAAAAATGGCATGGAGATATAAGATTTTGTACACTTGATTCTGCAACAGTATTTTTGTATTAGGTTTTGCTTGAACCTCAATTGTAACTGAAGGGTTGACAAAAATTTTTCACGTCGCCAATTTGGCATAGTATGGAATTGTTGGACTGTTAATGTAGCTATTTAGAACAATTCAAGAAAACAAAAACGTAAACCAAACAAATAATTACAACGGAATTTCAGAACCGACTAGATTTACTGCTATTTGTTGACATGTATTCAACACCAATCATTATAACATCTACTTTAGGCTGATTAATAGTTGTTTGTAAAGTATGCCAATCGGGTCATCATACGCAAGGTATTCGTTTTACAAAAGAAGGTTACATTTCCGAGCTCAAACTTGTTGAGTTGGCAGGAGCGAATATACCTCGCCATCAATCTGCGATCTTGTTTGTTCATGAACCGGCAATTCTTTTTCCAAGAAGCTACAAACCTCTTCGAATCATGGTGTACTTCTCCAAGCTTTACGCAAATTAGAAAAATACCACATTGACAATTTGCACAACACATAACACAAATTGCCACAACTTCATTAGGCATGCTCGAATGCAAACGAATCAAAGCTGCAAGGCAAAGGGATGCCAGAGCCAAAACAACGTTGACCACAACCAATGCTGCATCTTTTGTAATTCGACTAAATATTTGGATTTGAATCTGTATGCATCGGTAGATACAAAGGGCATTTTCCGGATTAGTGATGGATGGCTTTGTGTAGATACCGGCTATAAGAGACGGTCTAAAAACAAAATAATATGAAAAGGGGTAAAATATCAGTTAGACTAGTCGTTTAGGAAAAAAACTGAATTTCCTTTCCGAAAACTAACAAATGCTACCTTGTTTCACGCAGCAGAAAACTCATTGTTGACGCAAAGTTAAGAATGAATGGCAGTAAGAAGAAAACAATCGTAGTTAGTGTTGCATAGTTCCACATCACAAATGGCCAAAGTATCAGAATTTCCCACCGCTCTTGGTGATTGCTCAAAATTAGCGATGATATAACAAACAACGGTGCTTTGGGATTGTGAAAATAATAAACGATTCCATTGAGAAATGCCACAATCAGGACAGGAACCACACCTTTAATAACCCAATCCGATAATTTGTCAACCGGCGGAGCTGATTTTTGGAGATATACACCTATCAAGGTTGGAATTAGAAATATTTTTAAAGGAAAGTCGGTCAAAGTATGATTTTACCTTGTATCGATTTGGTGAATTGAATATATTCATTGAACAGGTACGGTAGTTCCAGGCGATGGCTCGCAACTATTAATTCAACGCCAAGGGCTATCAAATTAGAAAGCAGTATAATGGTGTGAAAACAAATTTCGTGGACAGATTTTCCACTTAAGATTGCCAATCTTTGATTTAGACTCAGGTATATAAATTCGACTAGAAGAAATATTATTAGCAAGCGCCACAGAAAATTTGTGGACCTACGTTTGGGCTCAAGTAATCGTTTTGATTCTCTATCCCATTCGAATGGCATAATCTTTAAAAAACAATTTATCTGGAATAGTGATTGAATTATCTTCAGTGTAGTCGGCTCAATCATATTTATATTTATTCGCTAGCTTTCTTTTAAATTAAAACAGCTAAACTCGATTACTTTGCGACGTAGTATCCAAAAGAGCTTGTGCTTGAATGCTAAGTGGTTCAGAAATGTTTCGAAGAATGTCTGAAATTTTTAGCAAAGACTTTCACAGTAATTTACAACAATTCACATTTTGGTCATGTCTCTATTCAAAATTTATGAGAGCGGTTGAGAAATACTAAAACTGGCAGAATTATAAATTATTTATTCGCGCACATGTACCCATTGGTTAAAACATATTCTGCTCACCTCTATTCCTGTGCGCAATAACGAATGCCGTACAGTTTTGCAGTGACATTAGTGTTTTCAAATTATCAGTGCAATTATCAGACATGTACATTTTCGGCCAAGGTTTTAAATATCGGACAACGAAAATATCTTAAAGTTCCATACATAAATTCCATGTGTTGTATATCATGATTGCGCCACGCCTTGAGCCGATGAAAGATTTGGATTTAATTGTTTAGCAATTAGCCAAAGCGCTACATTTTATTCGTACAACGCATCTTGTAATAATACCGATGAATTTGATTATTCATTTAGGTAAGGTACCATTTCCGAAATTTATCTTGCTTTTGATAGACTACATAGTAAAATGTCGATGCTATCTACACTTAATATTAATATGTTTGTTTTGTATCAAGGTTGTTTCCAAGAGTGGCCACGATAAAGCCTGAAACAGGATGGCTGAAAAGAAAACGAATTAATATTTCGGAACATTTTGGTGTGAGCAGGGAAATGTTTGAATTCTTAATGCAGAATTTAAACACTACAAACTTTACACTAAATTTATGTAATCCTTGTCAATAATCTTCAAAAGTATTCCACTAATAAACTACGATACAAACATTCCCTCAGCAAATTCTTTCCGTCCGATTTCGACATCTTACAAGATCCTATCGTTGATAAAGAAGATTAGCTCATTGAAAATAGTTGCATTTCGTAAAAACAAATTCACTTGCTAACTCCTAATTGGGTTTTCGTGTATATCATTGGACTGAACCTTGGGGAATTTCTTTTAATTACTAGTTTTTTTTAGCCATCTAAGGAAATTGCGGGCGTATTGCAATATATTTTTCCTAAGCGTTAATATGTTACAAATTTAAATCGGTGTGGTGTGCCCAGAGATAAATACCCAATAGCTGCGTTTACGATTCGTCTTTTGGAGTATCTTTTGTCTTTTTGGGCCAAAATTTCTAGTATATACAAGAACATTGCACAGAGAATGTGGAAACTCTAAACTAATTGCAGAGCAGCACACCATTGCTGTCACAAGCAGAGATATTCCAGCGACTGACTATTTTGATTTAATCGCTGTTTTCCAGAACAAATTATTTTAATTCTCTTTTCAGAAAACAAAACTTTGATGTGAAAGCGATTAGAATCCACCTCGGGGACGACAATTTTGATTAAAGATTATAATCGAAATTTGGAAACCGTTTTCAAGAAACTGATGAAATCGGAATAGTCGGTGGCATCATACGCACTAAAAGTGGAAAAGTACGGTAAATATGTTTTATCGAATTGCTACGATGTATAGAAATATGTAGTTTCTATACATCGTTTTCATATAGCTTAGTTTATATTTAGCATTCTGCCAGCACTAATAATTATCCACCGCTCTCGTAAATTTAGAATAAGGACAATGACTAAAGTGTAAATTCTACGCCTTCAAGTTTTTGTTCCTTGTGATAAATTCAGGCTATAAAAATTCTTCGAAACATATTGAAACCAACGCGCATTCAATCACTAGTGCTTTTTAGTACCGCATAAGAAAACATTCGTGCTGACTAGTTAAATTTAAAAGAAACAAAAGAAATCTAATATCAATATGATTGACCCAACAACGCTGATAATAATCCAGTCGCTTTTCCAGACAAATTGTTTCCTAAAAGTTATGCCGTTTGAATGGGACAGAGAATCAAAACGGTTAGTTCAGCCAAAACGTGGATCTACAATTTTCTTGTGGCGTTCGGTTATGATAATTCTTCTCACGGAGTTTGTATACCTAAGTTTAACTCTAAGAGTGGCTATCTTAAGTGGAAAATCTGTCCATGAAATTTGTGTGCACGTCATTGCGCTCTTTTGTCTTTTCATTGCCATTGGAATTGAATCAATAATTTCGCACCAACAGATGCCTTACTTGTACAACGAATATATTCAATTCGCCAAATCAATCCAAGGTAACACCGTCATATCTTGATTTGCTTCTCTTCAAATAGCTCTAATTCTGACCTTGGTAGGTGTATATCTTCAAAAATCTGCTCCGCTAATTGACAAATCGTCGGATTGGGTTATCAAAATTTTCGTTCCGGTATACTTCATGGTATTCCTCTGTGAAATCGGTTATTATTTTCACGATCCCAAAGCACCATTCTTTGTTATATCATCGATAGTCTTCAGAAATCACCAAGTTTGGTGGGAAGTTCTGATGCTTTGGCCAATTGTGATTTGGAATTGCGTCACAATCGGTACGATTCTTGTATGCTTACTACCGTTCACACTTAACTTTGTCTCAACAATGAGTTTTCTTCTGCGAGAAACAAGGTAATCGTTATTGAGATGGCGATTTTTTTCACAACTTCGACGTTCTATCCTTAAACGGAACCCTGTCTTTTTCATATTGCTTTGTATCTAGACCAACTATTAGAGCTAGTATCTACACAAAAGCATCCATAAGGAAACCAGAGAGTGCACTCTTCATCTACCACTGCGTACAGATCCAAATCCAAATGTTCAGCCTAATTGTTAAAGATGCAGCATTGGTTTTGGTCAACCTTGCTTTGGTTCTTGCATCGCTTTGCCTTGCGGCTGTGATTCGTTTACATTCAAGCATGTCTAATGAAGTTGTGGTAATTTGTCTCTTGTTTTATTCAAATTGTCAAATTCAGGTTTTCTTAATGTTCGTTAAGCTTGGAGAAGTTTACCATGATTCGAAGAGGTTTATAGGGTCTTGGAAGAGGAACTACCGATGCATGGGCTTACATGATCGCAGATTAATGACGAGGTATGTACGCTCCTGCCGACTCAACAAGTTCGAGCTCGGAAGTGTAACGTTCTTTTGTAAACCAAATACCTTGCGAATGATGACCAGATTGGCGTATATTACAAGCAAAATACTAATCATCCTAAAGTAGTTATGAGAATGATCTAATGTTGATTATAAATTACAATGTATATAATTAAAAATGTAAAGCTGTGAATACGTGGAACTAGTGCAATTTTTTAGCAGTTTGTATTCTAAAAGCAAATTTATCTAAATAATGCTACCCAGTATGAAAACATAAATCACCCAATTCGACTGGGCTCTTAATTTCTAGCCAATTAAACTAGTTGTCTCACAATTACCGGAAGTACAATGACTCTCTCCTGGCTTTGTCAGGGTCACACTCATGAACACAGCTTTCATTCGAAACTTATTTAAATTAAGTGGAGGAAGCAAGGACAATTTATTGCGTAGTCTATCAGAAGGAGAATCATTTTTGGAAATGCTTCCATACCGAAATGAATATTAAATTCATCCGGATTGTAAGATACGTTGTGCGAATAAAATATACAGCTCTGGCTAATTGGTCAGCAATTAACTCCAAATCTTTCATCCGTTCAGGGCCTGGCGCAGTGCTTAGTTCCAATATATTCATTATGTGGATTTAATCAAATATAAACCAATCATTTGACACCAAATTTAGCCTAATTAATATTTTGTTTGTAAAGTGCGCCAATCTAGTGATCATACGAAAGGTATTTGATTTACAATAGAATGTTACAGTGCCGCCCTCAAACTTGTTGAGTCGGCAACTCCTTATATTTCGTCATTAGTCTCCAATCAAGTCTCCCCATGAATCAGCAATTTCTCTTCCAAGAGTCTACAAAGAGTTTCGAAACATGGTAAACTTCTCCTAACTTTACGCACATCAGAAAATTTGAAAATTGACAATGTGCGCTAGACATGACACAAATAGCGACAATAATAATAACTAGCAATTCACCCGTGCTACGCCCGGGTTCTTATTTTCTAAGCCCGTAGAATAAATTTTATATGTAATTAGTGGAAATTAAGTTTAAAGTGTTGTGCTGTGTGCGTGGTGTGTTTGACTTTGCTGCCTTTTTTTTAAATTTGAAAAATGCCGCACTATGTGCTGCGGGTACTTGACTCGTGCAAGCCAGTACCCGTGCAGATATCATTGCATGGCATTGCATTGGCCAAGACTACATAGAGTGGGAGGGAGGAGAAGAATGAGCAGGGGTCTTGTGTACCATGTGTTAGCATTGGCAGGACGCAGGCACAGAAAAATTGTAGCAAAGGAAGGAGGGATCGAAGATACTGCGCATTTCCTAGACAGAGAAAGTGAAAGTGAATTGAGAGAAAAATAGCCAACCGGCGCAATTTCTTAACTTTTGCGGCAATGGACATTTGGTCTAAAAGGGTTAAAAAATATAGCCAGCGGCGGGTCATGCAACAACCCGTGCGCGATCCTCCCCTTCTCGCTCAAATCCTCCGTCATTAATAAAGAGGATAGCCCCCCTCCTCCCAAAAGTTGTCCGAGGTTTATTATATATCTTGACCGGTGCCATTTTGGTGCTGTTTTCCCCTTTTGTGACGGTTTGCCGATTGGCGATATTGTAACATGTGTGATTTTGTAATTTGGCTTTACCTAACTGGTGCAATAAAATTATTTACTATGCAATGTGAAAAAATAAATAAATAAATAGGACAACTTCATTAGACATGCGTTAGTGCAAACGAATGACGGCCACTAAATAAAGCGATCCAAGTTCCAAAACAACGTTGATCACAATCAACGCTGTATCTTTTGTAATTTGGTTGAATTGTTGTACTTGGATCTGTACACGTGGGTAGATGAAGAGCGCACTCTCTGGTTCTGTTATTAACGTTTTTGTGCAGATACTATCCCCAATAGTCGGTCTGTAGGATATGTAATGCAATAATAGTTAAAGTACAGTTTGGACAGGTTGACCACGAATTTCAATTTGTATTTTCCACACAAGCTTATATTTGGGCAAGCGAGCGAAGTGAGCGGAGCGAAGTGAGCGAAGCGAACGCACGAAGCGAAGTCCTAAGTCTCCTAAGTGTCGACCGGAATGGCACTTGGTTTGTTTTTATGTATGTAAGCGATTTTTGTCCAGACGATATTTTAGGAACTATTGGACCGATCTGGCTCTAATTTTGAAGGTTTGCCGTGAACTAACCAAAACTCCGATCAAATCCAATTGCAATGTAATTTTCATCCCAACTTACAGTCTGCACTGCCTAGCTTGCCCAAATCCGTCGCTCACATTTCATGACTACCCTGTTGTTTTATAAAAACTGCATTTTTATGATCATCACAGGAGACTACACTACAGAAAAAATTCTAAACTCTATTTGTTTGTATACCTCCTAAATAATAATATATTTTGAAGGTTTTTGTTCTTCTCATTTATTTGCAAACGTAGTCGCATACAGCCTGGACTTGCATTAATATTTTGAGTTTCACAAAGCTATAGATACATGACACAAAGAATATATTGCCATTCCAAATTGCGATTCCATGGATTGTTCGTTATGATAGTGCACTTGAGGATGAAAGTTTTCGAAAATACTAACAAATCGCCGAATATTGTATATGTAATTCGTACACTATATTTATAAATTTTTAATACACAGTGACGGCCTAGACCGACAAATGTCAATGCTAATGTCTCATAATTTTAATGAGATTTGTGGTAGGACTTTGTCTGCGTGAGTGGCGTCGACATAGCTAGCTAGGGAAGCACTGAAACGAATAGCAATCAATAATCACAGACGCTTTTGGTTTGAGCACGAAAAAAATTTGAAGTCTTAATGCAGAATTAAAATATTAGTAACTCATCATTATCACCCACGTTCACTCCATTGGTATCAAATAGAATGACTAAACGCCCACCTTAGAAGACCAAGCATGAGAGACGGTAAGCTAGAGCATTAGCTTACATTTGCAGTTGATTAGGTGGTGCACTCAGAAATTATTGCCCTGAAAATTTTCAGTGGAAAGCTTAGTATTATAGCACTGGTTAAATTGGCTACAAAATATGAACCGAGTTGAAACGGGGATTGAATTCTTCATATTGGAAAGTATTATTTACATAAAAATGTTTTTAGCTGATAAACTATTGAAAAATTACGCTAATTACATACATTTACGACTTTCGGTGGAGGTGATATATGTTGGAAAAAGCCTGTCAATGCTTCGAGTTAGAGTCAATCAGATAGGGAAGCAAGTCAATACGTGATGTTACCTTGAATTGGTTTGGTGAATCTAATATATTCGTTGTACATGTACGGTATTTGGAGCCGATGGCTCACAACTATTGAGGCCTTGGCAACATCTACGAAATTACAAAGTAGAGCAATCAATTCTAAACTATTGACAGATTTCTCAACCACCAACATGGCTAATCTTAGATGTTTATTTATGGTGATCTGCTCGTGTTGCCGGAAATTCAGAGTTCACCCCATTGCTTATGTTTTCTCGGACCAAAATTGTCGACAGTTGCGTTCTGCATACATTACGAGCTGAATGTCCTTTCCAACTATAAGGCTCAAGTTGATATGCTAGCTTTCAGAAAAACAAAAATCTTTATCATTAAAAGAAGTTATGTTAAGTGAACTAGATAACGGATCCACCACAGGATACTAATATTCTACTACAACAATCTCTGACAATAGATCCAAATTCGTCAACCAAAAATAACAAATTTGAGGCAAGTTGATAATTTGGTCTAGTAAGCATTTGTTAGACGGTTTGCTAAGTTACCTACCTTCTCGAATTGTATAAAAATGATTGAATAATTGGTACAAAGTTTCTATGTTTTCAAAATTCTTGTTAGGATCGAACAGTTGATGAGAGGCAATTGGTATACCAAATCAAATATCAAGCATTTAATTCAATCAACGAACAAAAAACGTAAACCATTCGAATAATTACGAACGGAATTTCAGAACCGGACCACATTTTGTGCTACTAGTTGACATGCATCCAACACCAATCATATAATTTAGCATCTACTTTAGGCTAATTAATAGTTTGTTTGTAAAGTACGCCAATCGGGTCATCATTCGCAAGGTATTCGTTTTACAAAAGAAGGTTACATTTCCGAACTCAAACTTATTGAGTTGGCAGGAGCGAATATACCTCGTCATCAATCTGCGATCTTGTTTGTTCATGAACCGGCAATTCCTTTTCCAAGAAGCTACAAACCTCTTCGAATCATGATATACTTCTCCAAGTTTCATGCAGATTAGAAAAATACCAAACTGACAATTTGCACAACACATAACACAAATTGCCACAACTTCAGTAGGCATGCTCGAATGCAAACGAATCACAGCTGCAAGAGAAAGCGATGCCAGAGCCAAAACAACGTTAACAACAATCAATGCTGCATCTTTTGTAATTCGACTGAATATTTGGATTTGGATTTGTACACATCGGTAGATACAAAGGGCATTTTCCTGATTAGTGATGGATGACTTTGTGTAGATACTGGCTCTAAGAGACGGTCTAAAACAAAATTATATGAAAAGGGGTAAACTATCTGTTAGACTATCCGTTTAGGAAAAAAACTGAATTGCCTTTCCGAAAACATAACAAATGCTACCTTGTTTCACGCAGCAGAAAACTCATTGTTGACGCAAAGTTAAGAATGAATGGCAGTAAGAAGAAAACAATCGTAGTTAGTGTTGCATAGTTCCACATCACAAATGGCCAAAGTATCAGAACTTTCCACCACTCTTGGTGATTGCTCAAAATTAGCGATGATATAACAAACAACGGTGCTTTGGGATTGTGAAAGTAATAAACGATTCCATTGAGTAATGCCACAATCAGGACAGGAACCACACTTTTGATTACCCGATCCGATAATTTGTCAATAGGCGGAGCTGATTTTTGAAGATATACTCCTATCAGACTTGCAATTATAAGTATTTTTAAAGGAAAGTAGGTCAAATGTTAATGATGTTACCTTGGATCGATTTGGTGAATTGAATGTATTCGTTGAACAGGTACGGTAGTTCCAGGCGATGGCTCGCAACTATTAATTCAACGCCAAGGGCTACCAAATTACTGAGCAGAGCAATGAGGTGAAAACAGATTTCGTGTACAGATTTTCTACTTAAGATTGCCAATCTTAGAGTTAGACTCAGGTAAATAATTTCGAAGAGAAGAATTATTATTAACAAGCGCCACAGCAAAATTGTGGACCTACGTTTGGGCTCTAGTAATCGTTTTGATTCTCTATCCCACTCGAATGGCATAATTTTTAAAAAACAATTTATTTCGAAAAGGGATTGGATTATCTTCAGTGTAGTCGGCTCAATCATAGTTATATTTATTTACTTGCTTTCTTTTAAATTAAAATAGCCAAACTCGATTACTTTTCGACGTTGTGACCAGTAGAGCTTGTGTTTGAATGTCCCGTGGCTTAGAAGTGTTTCGAAGAATTTCCATTGCCTGAATTTTTCAAAGACTTTCACTGTAATTTACAACAATTCACATTTTGGTCATGTATGTATTCTTAATTTATGAGAGCGGTTGAGAAATAGTAGAGCTGGCAGAATTATAAATTGAATATTTATTCGCGTACATGTACACATTGGTTAAAAGTTATTTTGCTCACTTCTCTTCTCCTGTGTAAGATAACGAATGCCTTACTGTTTTACAGCAACATTAGTGTTTTCAAATTACCAGTGTAAGTATCAGATACGTACATTTCCGGCCAAGGCTTTAAATATCTGACCACGAAAATATCTCGCAGTTCCAAATTTAGGTTCCGTGGATTGTATATCTTGATTGCGCCGTGCCTTGAACCAATGAAAGATTTGGATTTAATTGTTGAATAATTAGCTAGAACACTATGTTTTATTCGTACGTGTCTTGTAATAATACCGATGAATTTAATGTTCATTTCGGTAAGGTGGCAAGGTGGCATTTCCGAAATTAATCTTCATTTCGATGGACTACGCAGTAAAATGTCAATGCTACCTCCACTGAATTTTAATGTGTTTGTTTTGTATCAAGGTTGTTTCCAAGAGTGACCATGACAAAGCCAGGAGAGGGCTGAAAAGAATACGAATCAATATTTGCACTTTTTGGTGTTTGATTTCTTAATCCGAGAATTCAAACTTTACAAACTCAACACTAAATTTCTGTAATGCTTGTCCATAATCCTCAAAGTTATACCACTAACAAACTACGATGCAAACACACACTCAGCAAACCATTTCCGTCCGATTTCCACATCTTACAAGATCCTATCGTTGTTGAAGATATGCAACATTGAAATTAATTGCAAATCTTAGAGAACAAATTTACTTTCTAACTTCTAATTTGGTTTTCCTGAATACCATTTGGCTGCCGGCATATTGCAATATATTTTTTCGAAGCCTTCCCAGTGAGTTATGTATTCCTTGCACAGATGCCAATCTATGTTCAGCAATGGAAAGACAACTGCTTTAACTCGCTTGAAATTACGAACCCAGTTGAAATAGGAGATTTAACTTTCATATCGTAAAGCATTATTTACACAAAATTATTTTTATCAGGTAAACAACACAATAATTAGACTAGTAGTTAGATATACATTTTATTTAAAACTTGACTTTGTTTTATATATTTTGAACATTGTAATACGTAAACAACATTAAATCAACTGGCTATCTACTTTAGGGCAATTAATATTTTGCTTGTGAAGAATGAGAATCTGGTGATCATACCCAAAGTATTTGGTTTAGAAAAGAATGTTACTGTTCCGACCTCGAATCTATTAAGTCGACAAGAGCATACATACCTAGTCATTAATCTGCGATCATGTATCCTCATGAAACGGCAGTTTCTTTTCCAGGAGTCCACAAACCTCTTCGAATCATGATAAACTTCTCCAAGCTTAATACATGAGAGAAAAATAGCAAATTGACAATGTACACCACACATGACACAAATTGTAACAACGTCATTGGACATGCTTGAATGCAAACGAATGACAACCGCCAAGCAAAGCGATCCCAGCGCCAAGCCAACGTTGACCAAAATAAAATTGATATCTTTTGTAATCCTGCTGAATATTTGTACTTGGATTTGCACACAGCGATAGATGAAGAGAGCGTTCCCTGGTGTCCTTATGCGTGGTTTTGTGTAGATACTTGCCCGAGGAGTTAGTCTATATAATATTATAGTATCATAATGGTTTAAGTACAGCTAAGACAAAAAACGTTTAGGTTGTGAATATCTAAGAATCTAAGAATGGGAACTGGAACTGAACATGGAACTAGTTCCAATTGCTAGGAACTGGAACTGCTTCAAACTTTTTGGAGCTGGAACTGCAAGGATATAATATAACACTATCCCTAGGTCATTTTGAATTGTTAGAATTCACTAAAAGTCTACGTTGAACCAATACATGAAGGAAATTTACAACACAGATTTGCACAATCTAATGAGAAAATTGAATATTTTCCTAATTCCTAATGGTTACCTTGTTTCATGTAGAAGAAAATTGATGGTAGAGACGAAATTCAGCGTGAATGGCACTAAGCACACAAAAATCATGGCTACCGTGACCCAATTCCATAGCACAAATGGCCACAGCAACACAACGTAGCACAACTCATAATGCTTGGCCAAAACTATCGATGATATAACAAAGAATGATGCTTTGGGATCGTGAAAATAATAAAAAACTATGCTGAGCGCTAACGCCATCAGTGCAGGAACGAATGTTTTGATAAGAATATCAGAAGCTTCGTCAATCGGCGGAGCTGATTTGTATAGATAGTATCCTGTCAAGTGTTCGGATTAGAAATTTTTTCAAGAAACGCAGGCAATTAAAATTTTTACATCGGATCGATTTGGTGAATTGAATATATTCGTTGTACAAGTAAGGTATTTCGAGACGGTGGCTGGCAATTATAAACTCAATGTCAAGGGCTATGAAATTACAAAGCAGAGCAATGAGATGTAAACAAATTTCGTGAACAGATTTCCTACTTAAGGTGGCTACTCTTAGAGTGAAACTCAGATATACACATTGGACAAGAAGAACTATTATAACCGAACGCCACAGGAAAATTGTGGCGCTACGTTTGGACACAACTATGCGTTTGAATTCTGGATCCCACTCGTAAGGCATGACTTTTAGGAAACAAATTATCCTATAAACCGATTCGATTATCGTTAGTGTAGTTGGCTGAATCATTTTCATATTAATTTGGTTTGCTCCATATAAACTCAAAATGAACAGGCCTGCCAAGAGCAGAATATTTTCGGATCCGGTGTCCAAAAGCGCTCTAATGTGAATGTTCTGTTGTTAGGTTAGGATACGTTTCGGCGAATTGTCATTAGCAGTATTTTTCCAAAGGACATTCGTAATAGCAGTGTCTGAGCGTTTCACTTTCAGAGAACTCTGACATTTCAAAAACTTTGGGCGTGTCACTATTCATAATTCAAGAGAGTTGTTAGAAATACTATATAAAATTGTTTCTGCATTTCACAATATTTTTGTACTTCGCAGTACAAAAAAACATATTTCTGTAATAACTTCTCCTCTCCTGCTCCCTACTCCTACGTACTGCGATAGCAATCACATACAGCTTGGCATTTCATTAATGTTTTCAAGTTCGCAATGCATGAGTCAACGTATGGCTGGCACAGGAAGCGATGTTGGGATGGCTAGGCCAAGCGCATAAATATTGGACTACGGAAATATTTCGTTGTTCCAAATTCTGATGTTAATGCTAAGGATTTCATATTAACATGTGGTATAGAATATTGCGCAATCAAGTCTTAGAACGGCTGAATCAATGTCTGTTATCAAACTAAATGCAAAATTCCACCAATCATTTTTCCCCCAATTTTATTTATATGTGTTATTTGTATAGCTTCAAATATATTTAAAATAAATCATTCAAATATGTACTATCTATTTTAGAATTATTAATATTTTGTTTGCAAAGTAAGCTGATCTAGCGATCATTCGTAACGTAATTAAATTACAAAAGAAACCCACATATCCAAATTCAAACCGATTGAGTCTACAGCATCTCAAATATTTGGTCATTAGTTTCCGATCATGTTTTCCCATCCTTTGCTTGTGTCCGTTCCACGAGTCCGCAAACTTTTTTGAAGCGTGGTAAAGATCTCCAAGCCTTACACATAACACAAACACACCAAACTGGCATTGGAAAAAACACATGACACAAATTCCAACAACTTGTAAAGACATGTTCGAATGCAATCGAACCACAGCAGAAAAACAAAGCGATCCAAGTACGAGGATAAGGTTGACTAAAATAAAAACGGCATCTTTGGTAACTTGATTGAAGAGTTCGACCAGGATTTGTACACATCGGTAGGCGTAGATCGCGTTCTCTGGTTTTCTTAAGACATCCATTGTGAAAGGAGCGGCTAGTCGATCGGGTCTAGAATGAAAAAGGTGGATCAAGTCCTAAAATTTAATCCACTGTTCTAAATCGATGGCGTTTCAGAATTCAAAAAATCGCATCCCTCTAACCTTAATTAAAGCCTCACTTTGGAACTTCATACCTCAAACGTCACTTTGAATCTTCATACCTAATGCCTTGAACCTCACTCTTAAATTTCCTGCTACATTCATACATCTTACTTGGTACCTCATTTTGAAACTTCATACCTCAAAACTCTGAGGTTTGCCCACCTAAGCTATGCTTTCAGAACTTTTAGAGGCTGTTACTTACCTGGTTTCACGTAGCAGAAAATTCATTGTTGAAACAAAGTTAATGGTGAATGGTACGAGGCCCACGAGTATCATATTGATTGTGACCCAGTTCCATATCACAAATGGCCATAGCATCAAAACTTCCCACCACTCATAATGATTGCTCAAAACCATAGACGGGATAACAAATAGTGGTGCTTTGGGATCTCCCAAATAATAGAAGATTGTGCTAATTGACAGCATGATGAGGGCTGGGACGGATATTTTGATGATAATGTCGGAAAGCCTGTCAACCGGTGGAGCTGATGATTGTAGATAAAATTCTGTGAAACTCATAATTATTAGGATTATTCCTGCAAGCAAGGAAGGCTCACCACCTGAGCAGAACGCAGACAGATCTGGCATATTTTTCTACATTTTTTGGGACCCCAATGCATGGTGAGAAAACATCAAACCTTGCCTTTTAAGATAATAATTTCTTGGTCTACAAATCTCTTGGACCCCTAAAATTCAACAGGAATAGAGTAATCGAAAAACTGAAAATTCACATTTGATTCCACATATGAAATAAAATTTTGACGGGGAATTTTTAAGGTGCAACTTTAAGGATTCTTAGATCAAGAAATTATAATTTCAAGAAACAAGTTTAGGCGTTTTCTTAGTACTGGGAACCCAAAGAAGATAGAAAATATGGGACGTCTGGGCATTTTACGCATGTCATGACCCTCCCTTGTTACACAAAAGTTGAGCCAAAATTTGAAGTTACCTTGTATAAATTTGGTGAATCTAATATATTCACAGTACAAGTAATGAATTTGATGACGGTAGCGGGCGAACATTGTTTCAATGCAAAGGGCATTGAAAACACAAACTAGAGTAATGCAATGCAAACAAAGTACGCTGGAATATGTCCCATTGAATAAAGCCACTCTCAGCGTCAAACTTAGATAAATGAATTCGACAAGAAGAATCCCGATAACTAAGCTCCACAGGAAAACAGTTGCCCTATTTTTGGGCCGGACTACACGCTTTGATGATTCATCCCATTCAAAGGGAATGATTTTTAGGAAACAATTTATTCGCCAAACAAGCTGGATTATCATTAAAGTGGTTGGATCAATCATGTCTGACTTTTTGCTTGTGTTCCAATGATATCCATAAACAAAACTGAGAAGCTCTACGATTTTTTTGTGACTGTATACAGAGGGCAACATTGGTATTAAGGCAATTTTTCCAAGCCATTTGCCGTAGGAATCATTGCTTTAAAAAGATTGTCGAGGCTGTTGAATTATTAAAACATTTGGAGTGGACTTACAACCACAGACATTGAGCTAGACTTCAGCTCAATAAAAATGTAGATTAGTATGACGGATCGCGAAATGTCAGACTAACAAGGGAGCCTCAACCTTTGTTAATTCTAAGCAGATTTTTTCCGGGTAGTACCACATCCCATGACCTCAAGAAACTCAAAGCCGGTCTGCTGAATTTAGTAGGTCCCACGAAATTTGCCACCGTTAGACTTAAAAATTTAGCCTTGTGAAACTTCCAAAATCCTGAAATAAACGGTACACAGACGAGCAGATTTCGAGTTTCGAGCAATTATTGTGCGAAAGGAGACTGCTTTGTAAATGGCTATTTTTTTTAATCTTGTTTTACGCGAAGTGACGTGGAATTCGTATCAATATGAGCAAACATGTTATATTTTACTGTCGCTTGAACAAACTATTGAATCTGAATCTGAGTTCTTCCATTCGAGGGCAAGTAATAGTATGCAAAGTATGTAAAACATTTCCCCCGAAAAAAATCAACTTTGGCAATATTGACCAAAGAAAATTATAAAGTTTAGCAAAATGATTGGCTAAGTATTTTTTCTTAAAAAAAAATCAATCAAAAATACAATGAAGCTCGAAGGTGCTAGGAATTGAAAAATTTGAAATCTGGATACGATTTAATCCTCGATTCACTAGGGCCTGAAAAGATTTTAAATCCAAGAATAAAAAATTCGTAGGACCTACTAGTTATGAATTGAACGGAAATGTATAGTGATTTGATGTCAGGGCGTGCGATGCTACACGGTAAGAATCACGACAGCTCTGCACAGAATTTACATGGATTGAGGTTCCCTTGTGAGTTGAATTTCAAATCAAATGTTCGTTTGCCTTAGCTTTTAGTTTTTGATATTGATTTCACGTAGCTATTAGCTTATGACCCATTGTAACCAAATATTACAGCAAATATTTTGCTTTCTAAAATACAGTTATTGGTGAATATTACAATGGCAGGGTCGGCATTTCCTGTGCTAGAGTGAGCCCGTCCAGCAAGACAAGTTGGGAGGGTGGTGGTACCAAGCGAAGTAATTTTAAAGATTTAGAGGGCTGTGCTGTGCTGGAACGAAACTTCATTAAGTGGAAAACATTAAGAAGGCTGAAAAATACAGAGAGAAATACAACACAGTTGCACAATCTTCAACATACGGAAAACCTCCAATTGCGTCATAATGACTACGACATTGTTCAAACGCTAGCTAGCAGCCGAGTTGGCCAAAGTCCAAGGGTGAAATTCTAGTTGAATGCGTACGGAATGATTTGTTTTATTGACTTAACAGAATGTCAACGTAAAGGTAGCAAGCGGACTTCCTCTGAATAAAATTTAGAATATCAAAAACTCAACTTGAAATCTCCAATTCAACAGAGCTCAGGGATTCATTGGATTTCTAGTGAAGGGTTTTGTTCTGGGGATAAGTCAACTAGCATAGAAACTATAATTTTGCAAAGGGATAACAATTTTCGGTTGGGTACCCGTGCGCACAGCACAATTCAATTAAGTCGATTTTAATCAAGTTAAGTATAATTGAGAAGTTTTCTCTTTTTTTTTGAATTCGAATAACATTTAATTTTAAGCAAGCTATTTGTCTGGATTTTTAATTCTATTGAAACGTTTTTAGTAATTGTAGAGTGTTTGTAAGCCTTGGACTGCTGAGCAAAGTTTGTTTAGATTCATAAGAAATATACAGTCCAGACTCCGGATTACACGAGAGGTGGCTGTAGCCCAGTTGCAAATGGAAAGGATTCTTGATATGCCTGCGTATTGAAAAAATAACAATCAGTAACTATGTCCATTTACTTGGATGGGCCAAGGATAACCTAGTAGGCAAAATAATTTTATTTCTGATAATAAAAATTAAAACGTAGGATTGGTTCTCGCACGAATTCGAATGGAATTCGGAGACTGTACTGCCCGATTGTTTATCTACGATTATCCATGCTACAATTTTTGCCAAAACTTTGGATTTGCCTCTCAACAAAGCATTTAAAACATTTGCCAAATCTTACGTACTTTATTTACAGTGTCCACATATTCTGAAATAGTTTGATTTCCATTCTCAACGCTGAAACCATAAACTGTTCCATCTCCATTGCCCACAGATCCAGCGCCAGCCAGAACAGTTTTGTCATCAATTTTCTTGCGAGTTTCCGTAAAGTCACACTTGGTGTGATTCACGGCTTTCAATGTCTTAGGATCAATACCTTCCTTCTTGAGTTTCTTGTGAACCTGCGACGTGATCACGAAACTTGCGAAATTTCAAGTATGCATGTGTGCAGTGTCGAGGGCAAAATAATTGCATAAATTACCAAGTCGAGTGTTTCTTTGTCCACCGTTGGGGTTCTGGACAATATTGACAAGGACTTGATGTGTCCGTTCAAAAATGAATGGCAAGTGTACACAATCCCATAGGTAAGGACATCCTCCCCGCCAAACCAAATGGATGCGCTTTGCACTACTCCATCTAGCGGACAGTGCAAATTTTTTGTGCATCGCATGAAATTTAGTATTTCAGAAAATGTGTAACTTTTGACCTTTGATCAGTTTGATTTAAAAATTGTACTCGATCGTCACCTCGTCACTTACTCAACAAATATTTGACTTGCATTTTTGCTTCCTCAATTTTAGAGCTGAGCGGAGTCAGGACACCAGAGTAAACGAGCTCAAACTCACCAACGTCGTCAAGTTTGTAGGGCAGAATAGCTTGAATTTTACGTACTTTGCCTGGTTCAGCCTCTCCTCCAAGAAACGTGTACTTGAGACAGCTGTTTGGATTTGACTCTAGGCGATGCGTTACGTAAAAATTTCCAACAAACTGCATAAAAGCACAAAATTTCAGTCAAGCCAATGTTATTTTGCAATGCTAGCATGCGTGTACCTGTTTGTAGTAAAAATATTTAGTTGGAGTCAAATTTGGGCAATCTCCTACTCCAAATGTTTGAGCAGAATTAAAAGGACACAACAAATTTGTAAACAAGAAAAATGAGACGATTAATTGAATGCAACTCCCCATTACAATTATATCTTTTCAAATTAAATTTGTGAAGCAAAAATCAACCCTGTACTTTGTACGCAGTAATAGACTAAATAATTTTTCTGCCTTCAAATGCTGGATTTTTGATTCCTTACTTATTTGACTTTAGAAAAAAATGGATTCATTCATTTGTCGATTGCGGAGATGTGTAATTGTGCAAGTGGAAGTGCAACCGAGCGGAACGGCGACTATTTGGTTAATTACATTTCACACAACTGCTGCCCTTCTCAACTGCTAGTCAAGTAATGGAGATGAGAAGAAAAGAACATTTGTGCTAGGAAAATGAATGAAATTTTTTCATTAAAAAAATTATGACAACGGTGCGGTAATTTTTTGTAGTGGTTGATGAGCACTGAGATTTTGCTAGAACTGGGCGGAAATGAGGTGAAAAAAGTAGTTCACCTCCAACTCCACCACTCGAAAGCTAATGGTAAGCATGCATTCAAACTCCGTTCAAGCTCATCCAGAGCTGCGCGATTGCAGGCTTTACGAGTACGTGCAGTACAAGTGCGAGTAGTGATTTTTTATGATGTTGTAATCGGGTTCAAGTAGTGCTCGAGCTCGACTCTTGCCCATCTTTGATTTTGTTGGAATAATTTCTTGGGGTGCATGCAACGCATTTTAAAATTTAAAGATTTCAATTTATTTCCATTTGGGAAGAGAATTATGCAGAATCTACGTGCGTGTTTGTATTAATTTTCTTCTTGCCTTTGCAGGGCATGGAAATCTCAGTACTTTAGTGGATTGCCGTTTCAAAATTTTAATTCTTGGATATAATTACTGGAGTACGGACTATGGATTACAATATTAATATTACAAGCTGAAATGATTCTGAGTCGGTATTCGTTCTAGATTTATTCCTGCTAGGATTACGGATTACCTAATCCTAATCCCTTAGTCTGATTAAATGGGATTAAAGTATTCTGACCACTTGAACTTTTCGTCAAACTAATCACCCACCTATTCAGCTGAATAGAATAAATGTGAAATGTGAATGTGAATTTCAGTCACAGAACTGAAATTATGACGAATATAAAATTTATAGCAATATTTCGCCGAGTCTGCCTTTGTTATGCTAATACCTCTATGAACCATTTGGATTGCATTGCAATGAAAAATTAAAAGTAAAACTTGAAACATGTTGTCACACTTTGACTTAATTCTAGGTTCTGCAAGGTTCCAACATAAATCTAAAACATCCGCAATCGGAGTAGTCAGAATTTGTACGGGTCACTTCTACATCTCTGATTCTGATGGCTACCTCAACCTTATTAAATTTCAATCAATTTCGGATTCTGGGCATTTGTAAGCCAATCTCCAGCGACCCCAGCATTACAATGCAGAGGCATTCGAAAAAAGAAAGTGTGTGCGGGAAGGACATCGTGAACTCTAAATTAAGTACAAGTTTCTAGACCATTGTCAAAATCCATGGACCAGAACCTACCTTACCTTTGCACCTTTGCCTTTGAAAGTACATCAAAATAATAAACCGACAAATTCAAGGAATTGACTTGTATATAGGTTAAACACGGGCAACGCAGACAGGACGTTTTACTTTATTTTTTTTCTAGGTTCTATGTTTGCATAAAGTTCTCATTCTGTTCATTTACTTTACTTGGCGCACAGGTACGCTTTGAGAAGCAATCAATATTGACATGTATTCGTTCAATGTTGCTCTGCTCACTCCTACGAAACCATGTTTTCATAGCATTCAGGTAAACACGCCGAGCGCGAGTTTGACATGCAATCCGAGTAAACTTTGTCGACAAGAGTGTAAAGAATAGTCTAAACATTATGGATATGCTTACCAGTACCTGAAAGGAACTACTATCTTTACATTAATTGAGCATAATAGTTTAGATATTCAGTCAAAATGACCACTGCAATCTTCGGCAGAGTTCTTCAAATTTTATCAATAATAATTATTAGTTGCAAACTGTCCAAAACTCAACAGCAATGCTGCAGTAGCAGCAGCACATTTAACCTGAATATTTTCATAGAACACTACAACTTTTCACAATTGCATTTAATATTTTTTAACAACTCTTCAAACTCAGCAGCAGATCATCAATTTCAAAATCCGTCTGGAGTGTCGTCGCTCAAATACTTTCCAATTTTTGTCACCGTGATTGAAACCGACTGCTGCACCAAATTCGATTCCAACGGAAACAATCTCCCGAGTCTCAACTCAACCTTGAACATCATCCGTAAAAACCAGAAAACAATTCTAAACGAATATCAAACCGAATATGAAAGACTGGTGCACCGCTATAAATTCTACCTCTCGGTTCGCAGGCTGAGATATGTGAAAAAATATTTTGTTCATCTTCTCATAGACCCTGACCTAAGATCGGATCCTTCACTGCGAACAGCTTTACTAATAACCCACAACTTCTTAAGGGCAGTCGCAAAGGCTGGATTTCTATCGACGAGGGTCTCTGCAACATTTCGTGAAATTCCTCAAACGTTCTTCGGCAGAATGGAAGACGTTTTGGAACATAATCAAAAAATGTTTGTGTTTGTATATAATGAAAGTGGAATGAATTTGATTGTGTTTGACCGACATGCACACGATGATCTCAGCCTGTTGATTGCAAACAGAGCAATTCCTCAAAGTACCTTCTACATATTTATGCCAAATGGGCACGTGTATACATCTGCTCAGAGACTTGCCAGAGGTTCTAAGACTAAACTTCAGTTGTTCAGTCTCACTCTTACAGTTGAATACAAGTTCCTAGGAATTTTCTCATTGCGCTCAGTTAGTGATTTGGAGAAAGCGCACAAGCGTGAGGAAATGAATTGTATGAGGCAAAGTGAGACGAGCGCCATAATTGTTAAAGATGAAGTTGGTCACGGTCAAGCCAATTACCTTAGCCAAAAAGTGTCGAAATACCAACTCAAGAATTACCGGGAAAACGAAATACCATTCGGGAACGTAGTCAATGGGATTTTGTACGAAGAGTTCCCAAACATGACGCTTGTGAGTGACAATGTACACATTGATCTCGGTACTATCCAGAATCGAATTGAAATCAGTTACGATCCTTACGACGCTACATACCCTAGCATTCTTTTGAGGCAAGATACTTTCAATTTCATTACTTGTGATGGGCGGAAAAGTTTCGTTTCTTTCTTTGTATATTTGCGACCGTACCAGTTCTCATCATGGCTCGGCATTCTCTTGACATTCGGAGCAGTACTAATCTGCTTTAACTTAATGTGGCCGACTTACTCAAGGAATGAAAATTTCACTCTTCTATTGATATCCTACTTGTTAGAAAACAGCGTAGAGGTAAAGTCAAAGTTGTCTGGCCTGCTGAGCTTTAGGATTGCAATCAGCGGTATTTTGTTGACCGTCGTTGTCCTCACAAATGCTTATAGGGAAATAGTTGTGGCAGACTTGGTAGCACCAAGGCCTTCCAAAACTGTTGAAAAGTTTGATGAAATTTTACAAGCCAATTACACAATTTTTACACCCGTGGATGGTTTGGGACATGAGATTTTGGCATATTCAAAGGAAAACGTAGTATCCATCCCTGACCTAACCAAGCTGACAAAAGCTGAGTTGGTCCTTGAGTCAAAAAACACGGAAAGTCCTCTTTGGCAATTCCATACTTGGTGTTACAAATTCTCGAATAGTTTCCTCATGCGCAGAGACGAAGACATTGAATGGACAAATTTGATTGGAACCAAGACTAAAGAAATCATTGCAAGTTTTGCCGTTCCAATCGGTTGGCCTCACGTGACTCTGCAAATGGCTTTGGCAAAATGTAACAGAACCGCATTCTTTGACTCGACCAACTATTTGCATTTCTTCTTTTCAAAATCGCAGTGGATAAACACAACTTATCCATCTGCACCAATTTACTTGGGGAAAGAAAATATCCTAGCTCGGCAAGTTTACTGGCAGCTGCGTAACTTGTTGCACGAAGAATATATTCTAAGCCGAGCAAACGGTATGATAACCTCTGGAATATTTCAGAAATGGCATGAATACTACACGGCGATGCACAACAACGTCAACTTCATGAAGTTGACACAAGGCTCGTCCTCTGGAAACCAGAGCCCAAAGTCATTGTGGCTAGGCTCTAATGTGATCGCAGTTTTCTATCTCTATGGCGCATGCTTAGCTCTATGTGCCTTTCAATTAATATTTGAGTGTAGAGCTAGTTTAATGGTTTTAATGGTATCGTTTTGGAACGCGATAATATATATTTTACGATTCTTCCGTAATTCATGCTATCAAATTATAGGCCGTGCAAAACTGTTTTGCTAGGTTTTTACTGTTGGCACTATTTGTATGTAAATATACGCTATGCTGTAATACTTTTTTGCAAGTTTTAAATCATCTGATCTTGACTAGTTGTCTTCTACCTACACAAAATTATTTTTTGTGATTTGAGTAAAACTGGATAGGTATACTAGTATTTCATTACCCAAATATTTAACTCTTAATGCTAAATGTTTAAAATGGGATAAACTATAGATAAAATTCCTTGCAAATTTGGGGAGAGAAAAATTTTCATGTCTAATATAAAGATCCATGTCGTATATAAAAAATTAATCAAATTAAGAGTCAAATATCAGTCTTTAATCATCACTATGAATTGCAGGATTGAATTAATTAGAATATGGAAATCAGCTAACTTCTGCAATATTACAATTTAATGTAGAATAAAATATTGATTGTAATGAAAACTATTTTTTTGGGGGATTTTACATGTGTTACGTTTGCCCCTTCGTACGTGACTGGTACTGCGCGTCGTGTGGGTGCGGCGGCTGCGCAGGCTGAGTCCAGGAAGAAACGGTTTTATGACTTTTTGTGTGGTCGCTATCATTTTGTCCCGGTTGCCGTGGAGACCAGTGGAGTTTGGGGGTTTGTTCGTCAAGTGGGCCAGAGGATTTTTAAGATTTCTGGCGAGGCGAGATCCACTAGTTTCCTTTTCCAGCGTGTGTCCATTGCGGTTCAGCGTGGCAATGTCGCGTCGGTTCTCGGGACCTTGCCCTCAGGGAAGGAGTTGGATGAAGTTTTTTACTTGTTATTGGAACTATAATTTTAGTTTGTATTTTAATTGTCGACTGTATCAGTCGTTAATGATAGTGATGTGATTATTTTGAGTAAGGTTTTTAGGTAAGGATTCTTTGTGTGTGTGCATTCATTTCAATGTATTGATTTTGTCCATTTCGTCCAATGTCGTTCAATAAAAGTACTTTGATTAAAAACTTGAATCACCGAATTGATGACGATTTATTGAATTCTTCATATCCCCTCTTTGAACCCCGAGACTGCTATTTTACACCTAAACAACCATATTTCTTGGAAAACATTTGCAAACATGTTGTTGGTAGTGACATGTGAATGAAATGTGTTTCCATACAGGTACATAAAGAAATTCCAATATGTTGGACGCGTAAGGCCGGGAAGACCGTACAAATAGATAGAAAAAAGGTTGTCGATAAAATTGCGGATGCACTAATTATATTTGTTGATTGTGTGTTTTGTGTATATCGTTTATATTTATTATTTATTATTATTATTTTTTTAGAAGTACAGATTGTTCAAAGAATGAGTGCATAAAAATAGAAATAGTCATAAAAATGTCGTTCCATCAATGTCTTTGCTATGCATTCGGCATGGGCGAACGACAATGAGCGACAATGAGCGAAAGACATTTTTATCACGTAGCTGTAGCATTCGTATTCGGACATACTGCGCTATTTTCATGCTTACTATTTTTAATTGTATTTGGTTCGCTCGATTTTTTCGCTTTTGAAATTTTTCGTCCAATTTGTCAAGACATATAGTATTGGCGAATAAACCATTTTAGCCGGCAAACCGATTGGTTTTTCAGTGAACGAAATAAAATTGGTTTTCACACAAATAGTAGGGGGCAAAAGAATTGATTTTGCGGGCTTAAAAAACATAGCTGTTGTAGAAACTACTACGGTGGACGTTGAAAGCAAATTTCAAATTAGACTCATACTTTTATTACTACGCCTAAATCTGGAGGAATAGGAGCAACAACATCTTCATCAGTTATCGCTAACCTACTCAATAGTAGATAATCTTCTGAGGTGGCAGAAGCTAGCAATGACGTCAGCAGGTAGGATTTGATCGTCAACTAACTAATAATATCCGAAACTCATGGTGCTTTGTTCGTATTGGAACATCGGCAAGTGAAATTCTACAAAATCGTGCAAAAATTGGTAATGATTATTGCTAAGGCAGACGAGTCGTTCGTTCAGTTTTACGTTGTTCTTTTTAGTTTGTGTAAGGCCTCAAATATTTTTATTTGCTGGGCATAAACTTTAGAAAACCAATATTGACTAGAATCCTTTATTCATTCGCCACGCCAACATTCATGGAACACCGAGTACGTAAAGTTTCAGTAAACATTGGCCGCATTTTCATGACACCCAGCAGTAAGTTTGGTTGCATGCAATCCATGCTCAAACATTTTCGAAATCAGAGCGGAAAATAACTGAATCATTTTATATTTTCGTAGCCTGAAAGGAACACAATATTTTCGAGCTAGCCACAGTAAAATAATATTACGTTTTAGATTTTAGTCAAAATGACAACTCACTTCGGCAAAGTTCTACAAATTTTATCAATAATTACTGCCAGCTGCAAAATGTCCAAACTCCAACAGGAAGAGGGCTACGGCCGCACTCTTGACGTGAATATTTTCGTAGAACATTACAATTCGTCGCAACTACATTTAATATTTTTCAACGACTCAACCGCAGTAGATTATTTCCAAAATCCGTCTGGAGTGTCGTCGCTCAAATACTTTCCAATATCCATCACCTTCATTGAAACAAACTCCAGCACCAAATTTGATTCCAACGGAAACAATCTCTCGAGTCTCAACTCAACTTTGAATACCCTTAGAAAACGGATAACAATTCTAAACGAATATCAAACCGAATATGAAAGACTGGTGCACCGCTACAAATTCTACTTGTCTATTCGATCGCACAGATACACGACGAAATCCTTTGTTCATCTCCTGATTGATCCTGACGTGAGACCAGATCCTTCACTGCGAAAAGCTTTACTAATATCTCACAACGTTTTAAGGGCAGTCTCAAAGGCTGGATTGTTATCGACGAGGGTTTCTGCAACATTTCGTGAAATTCCTGGAACACAGATCGGCAGGATGGAAGACATCTTGGAACATGATCAAAAAATGTTTATGTTTATATACAGTGAGAGTGGAATGAATTTGGTTGTGGCTGACCGAAGTGCAAACGATGATCTCAGCACGTTGATTGCAAACAGAGCAATTCCTCAAAGTACCTTCTATATATTTGTGCCCAATGGGCACGTGTATACCTCGGCACAGCAACTAGCTACAGGTTCTATGACTAAAATTCAATTGTTCAGTCCCACTCTTAAAGTTGGATACAATTTTCTCGGAATATTTTCAATACGATCAGTTTCTGACTTGGAAAAAGCTCGTATTGCTAGCGAAGTCAATAGTATGAGGCAAGTTGGGCGTCAAATGATTTTCAATGACGACGTTGGTCGCGATCAGGCACACAAATTCCGCAGCCAGAAAATATCAAAATACCAACTCAGGAACTACAGAGAAATTGAAATACCGTTCGACATTGTAATGTACTGGATTTTGTACGAAGAATTTACAAACATGACACTGATCCGTGACAATGTGCACATTGATCGCGGTGTCATTGAGAATCGAATTGAAATCAGTTACAACCCTTACGAGGCTACTTATCCTAGCATTCTTTTGAGGCAAGATACTTTCAATTTCATTACTTGTGATGGGCGGGAAAGCTTTGTTTCATTTTTGGTGTATTTACGACCATATCAACTCTCATCCTGGCTCGGCATTCTTTTTACATTTGGAGCAGTGCTAATTTGCTTTAATTTAATGTGGCCAACGTACTCGAGGAATGAAAATTTCACCCTTCTCATGTTGTCCTACGTATTGGAAAACAGCCTGAAAGTAAAGTCAAAATTGTCAAGGCTTGTGAGCTTTAGGGTTGGAATGAGTGGTATTTTGCTCACGACCGTTGTCCTCACAAATGCTTACAGAGGAATAGTTGTGACAGACTTGCTTGCTCCAAGACCGTCTAAAGGCGTTGAAAAGTTTGATGAAATTTTGCAAGCAAATTACACAATTTTTACACCCGTGGATAGTTTGGGACATGAAATTTTAGCATATTCAAAGGAAAACGTTCCAACCAGCCCTCAGCTAACCAAGCTGACAAAAGCTGAGTTGGTCCTTGAGTCAAAGAACACAGAGAGTTCAGTTTGGTATTTACAAACTTGGTGCTACAAATTCTCAAATAGTTTCTTGATGCGTGGGGATGAGGAAAATGAATGGAAAAAATTGACCACTGCAAAAACCAAAGAAATCATTTCAAGTTTTGCAGTTCCAGTCGGTTGGCCTCACGTGACTCTGCAAATGGCTTTGGCAAAATGCAATAGAACCGCATTCTTTGACTCGACAAACTATTTGCACATGTTCCTAGCGTCATCTCAATGGACCAACACAACTCTTCCGACTAGACCAATTTACATGGGAAAAGAGAACATTTTTGCGCGACCTGTTTATTGGCAGTTCCGGAATTTGTTGCATGAAGAACACATTCTAAGCCGAGCAAAAGGAATGTTATCGTCTGGAATATTTCAGAAATGGCAAGAATTTTACACAGCCTTACCTCGCAACATTAATTACTTGAAGTTGACACAAGACTCGTTCAGCGTGCATCCGAACCCGAAGTCTCTGGGACTGGGCTCGAATGCGATTGCAGTTTTTTATTTGTACGAAATATGCTTAAGTTTGTGTGGTTTCCAGTTAATATTTGAAAGCAGAGCAAGTTTAATTGCTCTTATGATTTTAATTTGGAAAATGTTCTTTCGTATTTGTCGAATGTTCACTGACATTTTTCGTCAATTCAAGAGAGACCTGCGTTAGTGCTATCGTTACAGTTATTCAATTACAATGGAATTGACTAGAAATGAAATTAAATGAACAGTATTTTTTTCCATATCCATTTAAATCCATATAAAAAAATAAAATTGTTTAATTTCAAACAATTGAACAATTATAGCACAATAGAGTGCTACAAAAGTTTTTTTTTCGTGGGTGACAGGACGAACTATTTATTTTATGATAAACATCAACGAATGCTCAGCATTTTTAAGCTTTTAATGCATATACTCTGCCGAATTCTGGAGAAAAAAAACAAGTAATTACATCTTACTAGACCTGGACGTAGTGAAAATTTTGATTGCTGTATTCACTTTTTTGCAATCAACGCTGGTAAAATTAGAAATTGAGTAAGAGCAGAATTGTTCCATTTATCAGCCAATCAATAAACGTGAGTTTAGCTCTGGACTCCATGTAGTAAAGATTTCCAACTCGACAGCGGATTGGACCAAGTGCTGCACCAACTTTGCCGTATTCATTTTCTGTTTGCGATTCGGCTCCAAGTCGATTACTCTATTTTTCATGCCGTTGCGAAATTCTTCAGACAACTGATATAGGCAACTCATCGCTTTTACCCGTGTCACCAATACTAAACTGACTGCCGCAACCATAAAGATTAAAAATGCATAAGTTAACATGATATAGTAGAGTTAGTGCTTGCGGGAATTTAGCAATCCGGCAATCTGAACGGAATTCGGCGAGTCCTGCTAAATAACAAGAATTGCTAGAATAGTGCAAATTATCCCGAAATTAATTTTGTTTTCTGGCCCATGCGCCTATACTTTACTTAAGTAATAATTTGCACCACACGCCAAGGATGATTACAGAAGTGTGTTGGATTGTGAAATATGAGGGCCAAATCCACACGGAGTTTAAGTTTGACAGGAGGCCAGAAAAATTCCAAATCAAAAGCCAATAATTTTGCATTACCTTTCTGTATTTCTGTAATTGCTTGCATCATTAGGTGTTAATAGTTTTAGTAAATGTGACGAAATGCTTACGTAACATAAATTACCAATAAAAAAGTGTACGGTTGTGATGAATTAATTCCCGGAATCAATTCCTCACTGTTTCTATGGGGTCCATAATGGGAGTAAACAAAACCTGTCTC